>SDVV010006003.1:0-18769 GCA_016164225.1 Gammarus roeselii
ACATCTGAGTGTTGTTGTGCATCGAACACCATCTCCAGATCACATGACGATACAGATCCCGTGATCACTCAACAGACATCTGAGTGTTGTTGTGCATCGAACACCATCTCCAGATCAGAAGACGATGCAGATCCCGTGATCACTCAACAGACATCTGAGTGTTGTTGTGCATCGAACACCATCTCCAGATCACATGACGATACAGATCCCGTGATCACTCAACAGACATCTGAGTGTTGTTGTGCATCGAACACCATCTCCAGATCAGAAGACGATGCAGATCCCGTGATCACTCAACAGACATCTGAGTGTTGTTGTGCATCGAACACCATCTCCAGATCACAAGACGATACAGATCCCGTGATCACTCAACAGACATCTGAGTGTTGTTGTGCATCGAACACCATCTCCAGATCAGAAGACGATGCAGATCCCGTGATCACTCAACAGACATCTGAGTGTTGTTGTGCATCGAACACCATCTCCAGATCACATGACGATACAGATCCCGTGATCACTCAACAGACATCTGAGTGTTGTTGTGCATTCGCGTTTGTTCACGTACGGTTTATCAACTGGATTGTCATGCATCCTGAAACATCTCAAATTCGAATTTGTTCCCGTACCGATTACTAACTGTTTATATAATCCTATTATGGTGAAATAATTGCATGGAGTCACCTCTGAATATTTCGCGTTTGTTCACATGCAGTTTATTAACTGAAAGATTAATAGTGGAACAGCCGAAGAGAAAGCAGAAGCTCATTGGCCAGCTTGTTCAGGGAATTCACGTTTGTTCTCATACTCATTATTAACCGAACATCCCTGAGATGTCAAGAGGAGGTGGATGTGTGCATTGTCTTCAAGCCGGAGTACCGTCAATTTAAGGGACCTACCTGCTGGTCTGGCTGGGAGGAGTAATCGTGGTGGAAGATCGGTTCATTCTGACAATCTTAGCGATTCACTCATCTTGATGAGAGCATAAGTCACAAATTGTTCAAGAAAGGAGCATTTGTGGAGGTGTTGGATGAAAAGAAGAATACATTTTTTCAAATCTCGTATTGAAGCGGTGGATTGAAGTAAGTTGGAGGTGACTTTCACTTTGTGGGCTTCAACAAGCTGTTCAACGAGTAGCTTCCAATGAACTCCAAACGGATTGTCCTTAGCCTTTCAACCCTGCAGATGCAGCGAGCAGTCCTGAACTAGCCTTTCCACGAGCATCCTCGCCTAATGCTGAGGCTGACCAAGCTGACTGCAGCTTGTTGGAGGAGGGATCTCCTGTCAGGAAAACAGGTGGGACTGAGGAGATAGATGCATGGCGGGAGTTCTGCTATGCCTGTTGCGAGTGCAGTTGCTGATCGGGTGAGCGAGCAGGGTAAGGGTGGTGCTGCTGGGGTGTGCTTCTTTTGCCGGGGTGTGCGTTTCACGTGACCAGCATTTTCACTTGATTCCGGCTTGTGTTGGTATATCAGAGTCAGCATTCAGGTGCCTGGTTGATGAAGATAATGGCGCCTTGCAGTTTTGTTGCTGCGGTTGTCGTGAGAAGGGAAATTCGAAACGGCAGTCCGCTAATATGTGTGATAGTCAGGTCCCGTTGTACTCTCAGTTGAACTTGTTGATCAGTGAGCTTGCTTCTCAAGTTCGCAAGACTAAGGATGGCTTGAAGCTGGCGGCTGCTGGTTTTGTGACTGACAGTCCAGTATGAAATCGTTGCGATGTTGTTAGAATCGTAGAGAATCGGCTGCAAGCAGGGATCTCCAAATCTGTTGACTACGGAGATGTAAGAATGGAAATCCGTGAAGTTCAAGAGCGGGCTGAAAGAATTGAGACCATTATTATTAAAGGACTGAGAGGAAGTATCCTGGCACAGGTGACAAAGTTGTTCTCTGATGTATGTGGTTTTCCTAATTTGGACAGCATTGTATTGGGAAGTTGAATCAGATTGGAGACACTGGCTTGTATAGAGCTAGGATTGTTGATTCAGATCAGAGAGTTGCCCTGCTCTCATCAGTCAGCAGGTTGAGGGAGTCTCACGAGCTGAAACATATGTTCATCCATAGTGATCTCACTGTTACCCAGAGGCAAGAGCTGCAATCTCGTAGGGCAGCTAGGCGAGGTGGTGCGGCTGGCGGCGGGGCTAGTGTTCCTAGTCGAAATGGCCATTCTGGCTTGGGGGCCATTCAGTCCACCTTGGGAGATGGAGGCGATTCTGCAAATTACAGTTTAAGTAGGACTGCGGAGAGCTCTGGGATTGGCCCTAATGCTTTTCCTCCACTAAGTGGTTCTGTGATTAGACGCAGTGCTGCCTCTGGTCCTTCAAGTGGGAGAGAGAGGTAAAGTGGTTTGGAGAGGAAGGGGGGGCAAGAAATCTCAGTATTTAAACATTGGGAGTCCCCTCCCAGGAATTCTAACTTAAAGTTCCAGTTGGATGATTTTTATATTTAGCTTTATAAATTTGAACTTTCTGATTAATATAATTGATTTCCTCTCTACTCATTGGAACAGTTTAAAGCTTCATGTTACTGGCATTGCAGAGTCATGGCTTCTGCCTAGTATTTCGTCTTCCTTTGTTAGCATCTCTGGCTATGATGTTGTCTGAGACGATACTGATGGTGGGTCACGTGAGCATGGTATATGTATTTACGTTGTTAAATCACTGAAGTACCTAATAGTTGACACTCCACTGCCAAATGTGGCCGCTATCCATTTGTTTGATGTGGATGTCTTCTGTTCGGTGGTTTATTGTCCTCCATCGTACGGTGCTGTGGAAAATTATAGTTTGATTAATTTTATGATAGACTTTTGTGACAGCAGGGAGGTTCTCATAGTGGGTGATTTTAACCTTCCGTCAATTAAATGGAATCAAAATGTTTCAGATTATTATGTTACTCCTACTGACCATGAGTTCCTGGAATGTTTTAATTCAATTGGTTTTACCCAATGGGTGAATGAACCTACTTTGACTTCAAGAAATATTCTGGAATTGGTTTCATCAACTGAGACAGATATTGTGGGCGATGTATCCGTTTTGACTCCATTCCCACTCTGTGTACATTGCCCTTTAGCATTTCAGCATATTTTTACTTCCGAATTGTCTTTATTACAGCTTGAAAATGTCACAACTTTCCTCTGGCGTAGAATAAACTACAATCTAGCTGGATCTGCCCTCAGAAAGGTTGATTGAGACTTCGGATTTCACTCTCTGACTGTTGACGAGTGTTTTTCATGTTTGCGAGCAATTCTTTGTGGTGGATAGATATGCGCCTGTTCGTTTGGGTAGACCTCGCCAACCATGGTCGGCTTCAGCACCAGCCTGGTTGTTGAGGAGGAAGTCTGAGGCGTGGGGGGAGTTCAAACGTGTGAGAAGAGTTTTGGACCCAATCACTTGTTCACGACTGATGCATTCGCGGAGTTTAATCAGTTGAATGTTAGATGCCGGAACTATGCCACCTGGAGTCGCTCCTAATATGAGCAGTCTCTTGCAGACCAAATAAAATCTAACCCCAAATTATTTCACTTATATAAACGAATGAAAAAGACAGGTTCTCCCTATGTGGGTCCTTTGAAAATGATCAATGGTGATGTGGTATCTGTTCCCTATTTGATGAGCGAGGTATTTGTCTCCAGTTTTTCATCGGTGTATATTCGTCTGGATCCCTCATCTCCAGCTCCCCACCAGCTGAGTGATGGTGTTATTGGGGACATTGTAGTCAGACCTGGGGATATGCTGTCAGTCCTCTTTCAACTTGATGGTAACTCAAGCATGGGACCAGACGACCTTCATCCTTTGCTGTTAAAGTCTTGCTCCTCTGAATTGGCCTATCCACTTTGCCTAATTTTTAATATGTCTTTGAAGGAGGGTTCTTTAACACATTTGTGGAAATTATCTAGAGTTGTACTTTTGTACAAAGCCAAATCTCGATATGACCCTCTAAATTATTGCCCTGTTAGTTTGACCTCGGTTTGCTGCAAGTCAATGGAGCGTATAATAGCTTCTCATTTGGCATCATATTTGGATGTTAATGGGATCCTTTCCGAAGATCAGTTTGTATTTCGGAAAGGCAGGTCAACTGAGGATCAGCTCCTACTTACTTATGGAGATGTGTCACAGTGGGTGGACCAGGATCTTGTTGCGAACGTGGTTCATCTTGACTTCTCTAAAGCATTCGAAGTTGTGTCCCACTCTGAATTGTTGCAGAAGTTGCAGTGTCTGGGTGTTTCTGCTCAGCTACTGTTCTGGATATCAAGTTTCCTAACTGCCAGGGAAATTAGAGTTGTTTGTGGGGGAGTAGTTAGTGGTCCCAGGGACGTTGACAGTGGTGTGCCACAAGGTTCCGTACTTGGCCCGGTATTGTTTCCAATTTATGTCAACTATATCTCCTCGTCTGAGTCATGTAAGGTCAAGGTCTTTGCTAATGATTATAAGTTGTACTTGCAGTTCTCTAGGGAAAGTTTGGGTGACATTAGTCAAGATGTTTCTTCTCTGCAGCGGGATTTAAATCTAATCCATGATGCGGCCTCTTCTTGGAACCTGCAATTAAATACCAGCAAATGTGTGATGTTGCGTTTTTTTCGGGGAAACTTTGACTGGTTGAAGTGGGGTGATGTGGCTCAGTACAGTTTAGGTGGTAATCTTTTGTTAGTTGTAGAGTCTCATAGAGACCTTGGTGTTATTGTTGATACCAAGTTGAAGTTTCATAACCATATTCATGCTGTGGTATAAAAATCTTCGGGTCAGGCTAGCAACTTACTGAGGTCCACTGTTAAAAAGAGCTCTGATTTCATGGTATCTCTTATGGTGTCTCATTTCCGCCCTGTACTAGAATATTGCTCCTGTGTATGGAATTTGGAGTTTGTTGCTGATCTGAGGATGCTGGAGTCTGTATAGCGTCGTTGGACTACGGAGGTGGATGGACTTGCGGATTTGTCTTATGCAAGTCGCCTGTCTAGATTAAATTTGTTTTCAATTTATGGGAGGCTGGTAAGATCCGATCTCATAAAATATTACAAAGCATTTGCTGATGATTGTGCTGGAGGCTAGGTTGAGGGGGGCTTGTCAGGAATGTTTACTGCTGCTCCTGATACTCGTACCGCGGGAATGACTTAAATTTCATCCTCCACGATGTGCGTTGGATGTGAGAAAGCGCTTCTTTAATTGTAGACGAATAGCCTTGCGGAATTCCTTACCGGCTGAAGTTGTTCATGCTCCTACACTTTTTTGTTTTACAAGTGGTTTTCTGTCGTCACTTCCACACATTCTCTTACTTTACTATGACTGAAGTCTCTTTATTTTATATTTTTATTGTCTTCGTTGGTGACTGATTATGTACAGTTGTTTCCTTTTAGATCGCTTGTTCATCATGTTTAGTTTTGTGCATTTGTGGAAATATATATGTCGTATGTTTGTTGTGCTTGTATGTAGCTTTCTGCGTGTATATGCTACCTTAATATTGTTTTTCTTCTTGTAACTGGCATGCACACTTCCAGTCGCATTGTCTTTCCCTGCCGTTCCATGTGTCTGGTGTCTGCACTTTGTGACTGGCGCATGCCTTGCTTGCCTCCTGTGCTCTCTTGCTTTCTCCCTGTGCCCTGCAGGTTTGGCTCCTTGTCCTGACCTGCCCTGGCGTTGGGGCTGTGGCTAGAGGCTAAGGGCGTCACGTAATGATCAGGTCAGCAAATGATCGAACACCATCTCCAGATCACAAGACGATGCAGATCCCGTGGCCACTGAACAGACATCTCAGTATTGTTGTGCATCGAATACCACTTTCAGATCACAGAGAAACGATTTACCAATTTTATCGACTCGGAGTAGGAATAGTATGCTGATAAAGTTTTGATACCTTCTCAATGTCTATAACTGTGCAACGTATCCATTAAACCCACTCTTCTTCGACTGATATTCGACCCAATATGAAGTATCAGATGCAGAGCATTCTGAAAGAATTGATAACATAAATAAAAATGTATGCCGATGCTTAAGATCAGTGTTTATAATCCAGGACGTCATGAACAACTTACTTCTTGCATCACATAAAAGGTATATGATATAAACAATGTGCAGACCGCTGTCCAATTCAATGACCCATCAGCACACATTCGCTGACACAATACACAATGCCCCCCCCCCCAGCCTTACGATCTTCTTACAAGAATCTGGAATATTTTGGGTTCCCATATTGTTGCAATAATCATGGAATGCTTTAGTCCTGTTTCAATAAACATTCATATGGTCTTGACACCATGATGGCACAGATCACCATTGTTTTCTGTGCTCCGCTGAGTCGTGATAAAAAGGGATGGACAAGGTGCGGGCACGGGCTCTAGCAATTATGAAAGGGAAATGGTGGGAGGAGCCTATTATGGGAAGGGTGAGTTAATTGTGCGATCTCGGGTGAAGGTGGCTCACCCGGGATTGCATGAACGAACTAAAACCATATCAATCACCAAAGTAAGGAATGTTTCCATGTTTCGGAAGTGCATCATTTATCTTCCATGCAACTTATTACTTTATTATGAGCAACGTCAAATAATAAACTTATGAAGTTATGTGAGGTCTTCCAAAAATATCGATGTGCCAACCAAAAATAATTCGGTACCCGGATTAAAATAAACGTGTGATTTTTGGAACGATCTGATCCCTTATGAATGAAAATAACGATTTCAAGCGCAGAAGCATGACTAAGAAGCATGGCATTTACGGCTAGGGTACGTGTTGTTATGTTAGAAATCACGTGCCAAGCTTTTCCTGATAAAATCTGATAACTACTGAATTTACGGAACAAAAGAAAATGAAAGAATTACATCTTCAATTCACCAGTTGAGCAATGTTATCTTCCTCTGCTGATGTATGTGATCAAAAAAGAGTCACACATGCCTGGACATCCTAATTGTATGTTAATTAAAAACTGATGTCTAGAAATGCACAGATTTAAGAGATTGGCCCAAGTGGTGAAATAGCCGAACTGATGGCCCGCTCATAAGGCATATATCAATGTAATATAATAGTTTACAGAATTTTGCATATTGACAAAGCGTGTGCTCTCTAAAATTGTATTATTGCCAACCGCGAAAGAGAAGGTCTCCAATCCCTGACAACTAATGATACCTTAAATGTTCATCTTTCATTTTGATGACATAGAGTTAGGGTCGCTAGTGAGAGTTTATGGAAATAGTTGTGCTTATAGTTATGCATTTTTTGTATAATTCCGTATTGCGACTAAACCAATTTTTGAAAACAAATGTATATACATTTGTAAAACCTGCGATAAATGTTTCTTTTCATTTTCAATATTATTATTCTAATGTATCCACTTGTAATTCAACAACTTCTGGCTCTTCAGGTTCCATTAAATATAACTAAAAAATGCTCACGTGGTACTTCTTTCAGCAATATTTTTCTTAATGTTTCAAATGTCATTTTCTGCAGCGGAAAATATTTATTTATCAGATATAACTCGTATATGATTCTAAACAATCCCTACAATTCACTTAATCAGAGCCCCATCATTTTCCAAGCATCGGGTTTCTTTGTTTTCATGCACCGTATTGCGAGTAAACCAATTTTTAAAAACAAATGAATATACATTTGTAAAACCCGCGATAAATATTTCTTTTTTATTTCAATATTATTATTCTAATGTATCCACTTGTAATTCAACAGCTTCTGGCTCTTCAGGTTTCATTAAATACTGTATCACCAATAAAAATGCTCACGTGGTACTTCTCTCAACAATATTTTTTCTAATGCTTCAAATGTCATTTTCTCCAGTGGAAAATATTTATTAATCAGATATAACTCGTATATGATTCTAAATCATACCTACGATTCACTTAATCAGAGCCACATCATACTCCATGAATCGGTTTTCTATGTTTTCAGAATCGGCGAACTCTTGCTAACGACCGAACAGTAACGAAATAAATTCGTAAACCATTAATCTTCAACAATTAACAAGCTATACTTTTCTCACTTTTATGTTTGTAGCGGAATCATTTCAGAAAAAAAAATTATGAAGAAAGTATGCATACCGGACTTTTAGAATAAGGGAATATATAGCAGAAAATTACAATTTGGAATTCTGTGTAGTGTGCATCAACTTGGGTGAACTAAGTTTTAAACGTTTGCTGTTCATAATCGAAGCCAGGGAGTTATTCAATTCCGGCTCCTCCAATTTAAAATTCCAATACAGCACTTGCAAATTAAACCAGCTGATTATATTTAGTAATCTAGCGGAAAATCCTGTGCAATCAAACTGATTCGATTTCACAATCATTTATATATCAATAAAATCAACTCACACCTACCCAAAACACTCGGTGGAGGATCGTATGAAATGAAAATATCTATATATAACATCAAGTATCCAGGGAAAGCGTTCGGGGTGATTGCAAATTGAATACGAAGTGTCATTTCAAACGAGTTAAAAAATATATGTATTTGTTCTTTTCAATAAACTAAGTCCCCTCAGGGAATGAGGGAACCGAATCGAAGATATTCACGAATACATGCAGCTTCAATGTTACCAAAGTTAACCAATCGATATGAAACTGGATTATTACGTTAAATCCAGCCTAAGATTAATATCATTATTTATCATACGAGAATGATAACCCTAAAATCTAGTACATCTCAAACGAGAATGACAATCCTAGTACATCTGCATAACCTAACGCTCTGTCATTAACTGAGCACTGGTCAGTCACAGAAGACTCTCACTCGGTGATAATTGCGAGTTTTATCTTACCGAATATGCATTTGGAATCGGTTAATTTCGTTTGGAAGCGCAGTTCGACTAATGAGATTTAGCATACACAAGTTGCATGATTCTTTGCAATATCAGCTGATGATAAACAGTATTTAACCCTGGTAGCGGCAGGCTGGTCATTATGGTCCAACTTTGCCCCAACACATTTGTAAAAACTTTCATTTTGATTGTACGTTCGTGTAGATTCAGCTATTCCAAGAAAATATTGTTCGCTCAACATTGCAACAACAAAAAAAATACAGCGTTGATTGGAGTTAAATTATTTACCAATTAGTATTCACGTATGCGTTTTTCTTTACTTCGCAATAGAGCGTCCTTCCGCTCATTGTGACTACCGTTTCGTAAAGGGGGTGCCGCTTGTCAGTGGTGAAGAGTAGCCGAGCCAGTGTCTTGACGGTCTCCGTTGTGTGTGGTTGTGAGGTGCTTCCCTGTTCTCCGCTCCCACCACAGAGAACCGTGCAGCCGGCCATTTGACTGTTCGTATTTGCTCTCTTTTGGAGCAGCTGACTGCGTGAGCGTTCGTTTGTACACGTTATGTGGGTGAGTACACGTCATGTGGGCATGTCCACAGCAACTCTCTCGCGCTGCCTCAGCGAGCATGCTCTCTTCTTGCTGGATTCCTTGCCGTGCGCGATTTCATCAGTTAGCTGTGAAGATATCAACATATCAATTAGATGGACATTTTTGTTCATTGTTTTTTCCTACCCAGTGATGTTCAATAATAATTGCCTGAGCAATTTATCACAATCAAACCTCTCACATCGTCTTCACCATCGCATACTTAGCATTATAATTAGTGTGGACCCGTGAGGGCCAACCTGCCGCTCTCATCGCAAATAAAGAGTGCCGCTGATATGGTTGAAGAGAGCAACGTTAGCGAATCAATCCTTCGAATTGCTCCCATAAAAATTTGATCTCTCCATTCTGGGAGCACATCTTTTCAATGATGAATATCAAATGATTTTGAAACGCTAATTGCAACCGTTAAGATAATAGTGAATGGCATAAAATGGTAGAATGGTGGACACATTTGCGTACGAGTCTTGCAAACAGATGAAGTTTAATAAGACGGTGACATCTCTCTCCTTGCTCAAGCTATCTTCCACCACAATCTCCCGCCCATGCACAAACTATTCAGGTTCTCTTAACTGTCATTCCTACCTGAAGCGTCATACCTCTTTCCACATTCCCAACCACTGCATCTTCAACTCTCTTATTTCGGTCCCCCCGTACCACAACTTGCACTGACCATCAAAACTCTCAGTACACTACCTCAGATTAATCCGTAAATACTTCCAATTCTCTTCATTTCTCACTCAATCTGGTCTGAAAGGCCTCACATACCCCCATATTTCTATACTGAACTCAATCTGCACCCACATCAATCTCGAGGACTCTCGTTTCCACTCCGTAACGCTATCAGCCGACCGATTACTCAATAACAACACAACATCTCTCGTGTCAAACCTCCATCGACACCCGACATCCTTCCACTTGCCACATCAAGCTCATATTATCCCTATACCTTCCAACTTCGTCCCACTCAGCGCCATTACATCGAGCCTGCAGCTCCGAAACGTCTCACTAATTTCTCATTTTCACTTCATCCCCTACTAAAACCAGGCACATTTAGCCATTCTAACAATAGGGTTTGAATTGGCATGAACCTCTTCTCCATCCGTTCGCCTTGCCGTACAGAGAGAAAAAATTACCTAGTAAGGGATCGCCAGCCCAATTGTGCATCCCCTATTTGTCGGTTGGATGACACGCACTGGGCACGGTAGCAAAAAGTTCGAGTCGTGCAACATTTTTTTTTTCATAATTAATAATTATTGTTGGCTATTTTCTTTCCCGTTAGAAAATCTATCCTGGACCCACGGGCAAGCGCGGGTATTTATCTTGCCATGGGCCTCTACTTTGTCCTTAGCCCATACTAATCATAACGATGAGCAGTTTAGAATTTGTACCGTCGGAAAACGATATGAACAGGAATATTCGTGGAATTTCGCATATCCTACTCGTTCTTATTTGTTTCCTTTACACCTTTCTTCCACAGACTTTGTAACAGTTGGCAATATAGGTCTACGAACCAGTTGGCAATACAGGTCTTCGAAGCAGTGGGCAATATAGGTCTTCGAAGCAGTTGGCAATATATCTGCTGCACTATTCTATCTGCAACGCCGAAATAGGCTCTATACTAATATTAAATGGATGACAAGAAATTAATGCGCACATTGTTGTAGTCAAGCACAACCTTCATAAATCATTAAACAATTAATTCGCCATCATTTTGAAAAACTTCTCAACTTCGATAATCCTTACATGGCGGAATCGCAAACAATTTCCTAGGAATAGTGGCCATTTTTTCTCGCTGTAGATTGCCAACAAATGTATGATCAATATTCTGAACACGCCTTGCAAAACCACTAGGTACTTTACAAGACTGCGGCCGAAGTTCACGTCGGAAAATGGTTTGTTGCGGCAACAAAAATTATATTGTAAAATTTTTCTTTTAAAAATCTATGAATTTTATTTTCTGATAAAAAATCTTAAATTTTTGTTTGTATCATTGACAATTCAAGTATTGTGGAGTTTGGGCAGTGAGTTTTTCTGTCAGCAAAATAATTGTTTAACTACAATTTGATTTTGCCAATTATTTTTTCCTAAAATAAACTAAAATAATTGTTGTTGGCAGAAAAAAAAATTGTTGAAATTGTACTCTAACCGTTCTCTTCTGCTGGTTATAACAGTCAAAGATCTTTGAAATGAACAGTTTTCTTATTGTTTCGAGCCGTTGCATAATTAAACTTTTGTAACTTACTATTTACACCAATAAGCTACAGTCAACATATATAAGAAATAACTGAAACAAATGAAGCCGATATGGATACATGTTCATAATCATCAAATAATGCAATGGACATCTGAAAAAAAACTACCTGCATGCCCTAATGATAAGATATAGTTGGAAGTTTTGCACACATCTTACAGACTATTCCATATATAATAAATATAACTTTCATCTGTTACATTCCCCTTAGAAAGGCGAATCAAAAGCGAATATTGGAAATCAATTTGAAAGCATTGATATAACGGACTCTGTGAATAATAGATACATGAATTCATTCATCGCTCTCATAATAAGCTTTCATGATTCAATAAAAGTATGCTACCCAACTGATTGGGTCCGGGAATGAGATTGTGTTTCAGCCAGCATAACAGCTGCGCCTTGTACTAACTCGCGTCGCATTTAAGCACGCCAGGGTGCACTGAGGCGCTGTGGTGGCAACTGCATGGCCGTGATCCATTGAAAAGGTGCGAATTTTTTTTGTTGATATTTTAAAGGCGTGATTGAAAGAATTAGATTCCCAATCCGGTATATGTTGATAATATAGCATTCATATCGAACATACGTCAGTTTACGAGGTAATATTTCGTCAAATGTACCGTACCATTTGTCAGCCACACATCAGATGCGACATTCACAAAATAATTTATTTTATTGTGATAGCAAAATTGCTAGTGCTGTCACAACATAAAGGATTTTGTTGTCTCAAGGAAAAAACATTTTAAAACAGAAAAATAATTACTGCGAAACCAACAGAAATGATTGTTCACACCTAAAATGCCGAAAGTATTTCGTTGTGATTTCATTTTTTGCGTGATCATAAATATTTTCTCTGTGTAAAAATGACAGAAAACAGGTAATTATCTAATCCCTCTGTCGTGTTGCATGCTGCGTACACCTTGGCCAAGTACCCTTGGAAGCGTCGTCATCGAAGGAACAGAGAATGAAGGAACTTTTCCATTCCCCTTTACCAACTGCCAATAATCACTGTAAGTTGCTGGTTGGTGGAGCCACTCGAGAAGGGGGGAAGCACATAAGGGGGGCAGCAGTGGAAACATGTGACGGTGAGAAGATTAATATTTCAAAGCCGCAGCTTCAACTTGACTTGATGATCGAGTTTGACAACTCAGAGGGTAAAAGTCTCTGAGTGACAGCGGAGAGACACGAAGGCACTGTGCCTAGCTATAAAATCATCCCTAGTGTTATTGCAAAAACTAGTGGCAGTTAAATGGCAGTCTAGTGTGTGGCCGCCTGACGTATCACTTCAAAATTATACAGACTCTGTCACAAACGAGTACAACATTTTGAACACGCGTTGTTCAAATACCTATCATGTTCTTGAATTTCGCCTAATTAAAAACAGTGCAGCACAATACATTTGTCCGTCGATGTCTGCAACAAAAGAGGATCCCGAACAAGCACCGGCGACAGAGTTTGTTCGTTTATGTCATTCCATTTACTTCATGATGACGTAACATTGTATAGTTTATGATCAAATAATGCACATGGCTCAATTATTGTGTCTAATGACGAATTGAGGTGGCGGAGAAGGCCTTCTGTAGTCCGCTGAATCCCTTCAAATTGTAATGACCTACATCAACTTACAATCAACAGGCAATGAAAATACTGTTTAATTCCTATTCAATCTTGGTATAATCTGTTATGTGTACAGAGCCCTCCAGCGCAGCAATCATCAGAAGCCCAAGCCTACGCATACATCGAACACGGCGTCCGCACTGACAGTGGACCTAAAATGCCGGCAGAGGAGACAAGGCTGGTGATATTTTAACTGGCTGGACCGGAAAGGGCTCGGTCCAGTGAATCAATGACCAAAACATGAACGCCTCCCTGGCAAAGATTTACGAACGTAATAAATATTTCGCATCAAGCGTGGCGTGTTAATGGGTCCGGTCACTTTGATTGAAGAGTATATGAGGGTTACTGCAAGTTTCCAGGTACCTCTAGTCAGGAAATGAAACATGACAACCTTTAATCACTCGACTGGTCCCCAGTAACAACGAGTCATACATTTTTTCCCCTACTCCAAAACAGAAACGGATTTCGCTTGATCCATATAAAATATTCAGTATCTTCTGAAATGTTAATTTCATTTGTACGTTGCATCTGTCAAATTTTTAAAATATTGCACATTTCGTCAGTTTAGACGATTCTTACCCTTGTTAGAAAGACTGCAGAATAAGATATCATGGCAAATAAAAAAGAACCGTAAGACGTGATCATCGTAGCTAAATATCATCTACAAGTGGTGTAAATATTTGACACAAGCACTGCAAGCCCTGTCTGCTTATCCTCATTTAGTGGCATAACACCCCCTCTTTCCTAAAAATCTACGTCACAGCCAGATTGGCTGTGTCCCAATCGGTTGCTGATGACGCCCTGTTTTAACCAAAAAAATTCACTGAGACATGGAAATGTATGTGTTGCCAGAACACCATCAGATTATGGTCTGCTCAAAATCGATTCTATACGAAGGGACATGACGAGTATCAGATATTGCGGAGTCGATTGTCACGTTCACATCATCCGGAAGAAGGGAAATTTTTCTCATCAGTTATATCTTTATTTGAAGAGCCATTTCAGCATTTGAACTCTTTCCCCTTGCATTTCCCATTATACTGCCTCTTTCAGCAACCTGTTTGATAATCCACTTGTAGATGGACAGGAAGTTGTGAGGATCTGGGACCAATCCAATCAAGCGGAGTAAACAACCAACACAGGACAGAGCGAGAGGTCAAAGCCGGGAAAACATCAACAATATTTGAGACTTAGAACGCGGAAGTCTTGTTTTGAGACTACAGTTGCACAAGCGGAATTGTCGATCTTATTCAGTTTGGAAACATGTAAAATCAGCTACGCAACGAACTCAGAACAAATCGAAACAGTATAAATTTAAATTAGGATGCTAAGAGATTATAGATGCACAGGCTTACGACACGCGTATAATGAGGTAGTCGTCTGTGAGGGGTAATATTACTTTCGAAACAGTGAACAGACACATACAGATACAAACACCGGGCCGAATCCCCCAGGAAGGGGAAGGGGGAGGGCAATGCGACCCTCATACTCCTCTCATACACTGAAACTGAAACAAACTTAGACCTTTGAGGCTAAAGTTTCTGGCCGAGAGACCCCACAGCGCACGTTTTACTTCAGGAATGCGGTTCGAGGGCAGTGTCAGCAGTAGGGCAAGACAGTGAAACTGGTTTATCCCTGCCGCGTCGTAGTGACCGGCTCGCCCCCCTCCCCTCCTCCCCTCCCCAAACCTCGATCATCCCAAAATGCACATCAGGGCAGCAACCAACCTCATCCATTAACAATTATTCTTCACTCACTCCTATCCATCGTCCGGTCTCTTGCTACCTCCACACTTATCTCTTTTTTTCTTAATGCCTGCTTTAAGCAATCCATCCGCCCAAACATTGGTTTACTTCTAAGCCTACGCACACTCACCTTCGCCTTCATCACTCGTCTCACCAATCTACCTTCATCGGTACTCACCGTGGGCCCGAACTCTCTCAGAACACGTTTCTATACCCTGTCCTCTTACTATTTCACTATCCCCAATCTATATTGAACAACGTCGTTATTGATCCTGTCTCACAGCGTTACCCCAGCTGTGCTCTTAAAAAGTTTCAATTCGAAACATTCACACTTCTTCTCTCTTCTGCTTTCACCCTACAGATCTCCTCTCCGTAGAGCACAATTGGGACAGCAGCCCTTCATACAACCCTCTCTTTGCTCCAGCTTCAATGTCCTACAGCTCATTACACTCTTCAGAGCACCTAACAATTTTCTCCTTTCTTCACCCGTGACTCCACCTCAGTTTCCAACAGTTCAAGCTTCTACAAATGAGAGCACATGTACTCAAAGCACAGAATTTCCACCCAAATTCTCCATTTAGTGGGACACCAAATTTCCTCGCATCATCATTTCTCGAACATCTTATTACTTTGTTCTTACCCACTCTAACTCGAAGCTTCCTCCTCTCACACAGTCTGCCAAACTCCGACACTAGCCTACGCAGTTTCTCAGAATCCGCAACCAGTTCCGTATTATCGTAAAACAGCAACTGACCCAACAGCTCTAAACCACGATCCAATACACTAGCGTTCACAACCCTGACCAATCGATTCATGTAGAAATTGAACAGCCAGGGAGACCGAAAGTAGCCTAGATTCAGTCCCACTTTCTCTGGGAAGCAAGCACTCACCTAGCTTCCCACTCTGACACATGCTCTGCTGCCTGTATAGAAACTCTGAACCACTTTCAACAAATTTCTGCCCACTCCATACATAGGCAACAACCGACATAACGCTTCCCTGTCGAGCCTGTCATAGGTATTTTCTTGATCCATGAAGGCCCAGAACTTATCCTTAAACTTCACAAGGTGTCTCTCAAAGACCTGTTTCACGTCAAAAATATGATCGGCACACCCTCTAACACTCTCCTGAAGTCACACTGTTCCTCGCCAATTACCCCACCCGAACTGCCAATTACCCCACCCGAACTGCCAATTACCCCACCCGAACTGTCGATAAGTTGCTCTCCCGTAGAACTTATCGATTCATTTGTATCTTTTTTGTCCACAAACAACGGAACAATGAAGGCACTGCGCTACTCAATCGGCACTACGCCCGAAACAAAACGCAGGTTCAGTAGCCCCACCAGCCATTCGACTATCGTTGCTCAACCACTCACTCGACAGACACGCAGTCGCAAAGCCGTCCAAACCAGGGTCTTCCCCTGCTTTTTCACCTTTATCACCTCATGCACTTCTTTTTTAGTATTATCCGCATCAGGTCTCTCACTTAGCTCAGGCACCCATTCGCCACTACCCATATCAACAATGGCAACCTCTCTAATATTATCAACATTCAACAACCCCTTCCGCAGACACTCCCTTTTTAAAAGAACCGCCCTTTTAATCTCTCACTACCTCTTCATTTCCGGATTCCCCATTTTATCACCCTCTCCACCTCAATTCAGAACATTTATTTGTTCTCCTCAAAATTCTGGCAGAACCGTCTGGCCCACCTGATATCAGTATTTCCCCTGACTCTCCTCACCACCCGCTTCACATCTTTTCTCTTCTCCCTGTACTTGTCATTGGCAATCACCATCCTGACATGCAATCACTCATCAACCACCTACATGTCGCGCACCACACACATTTCCTCAATATTTCTCGGGTCCTGTTCTCTCATGCTGTAAAATTCAGTCCTCACCTCTGCTTTGCCCTTTCATTTCACTCATATTTACGACTTTTCTTCCTCCTCCCACTCCAGTGTTCCCCTTCTATCTTTGCTCGACTCATAATCTTCCTTCAACCCTCCCCTCTCAACACCCCTACTTCCAAAGGCTTCCCCCCACTCTCCTCGAAATCAGCACACAGTCCATCGGCGCTCTCTCCATCACAACACTATGGGCCATCCAACACCCATGTGTGCTTTTGGATATCTCGCTTCTTGGACAAGCTGTTTCCAGCCACCAGCTTCTCCTCCAAGCATAAACCTCTCAGGTTCTCCCCCTTGTCATGTATAGCGGAAACGCTGTACCTCCCTACTACGTTCACCACAACTACATTACCAACATTCGCTTTTAGGTCATCCAGTACAACCACGTTGCATCGACCTAAACGACTCTCAATACACTCACTCAGGTCAGTTCAAAATGCTCCCTCTTTTTCCTAACTCATTCCGTAACCATGTCCAAAAGCACTCTCAAGGGCACATCTTTCCATACCTAACTTAACGCTCACCCACATCAATCATGAGGACACGTTCTCCACTCGTTAGCGCTTCTAGCCAACCGATCACTCCATATCAGCTCCATACCTTCTCGTACCCAACCTTGCTCTACGCCTGAATTTCTTCCTCATACCACGCAAAACTTACATTCGCCCGTACCTCTATAAACACACCTCCAGCAATCCAAACAATAGGGTGCGGAGAGGTATGAGCCTTTCCTCCCCTCACTTGTCTTGCCGGCTTTGAGGAAGGAGTTTACAGACGAAGCGATCCCTTGCCCATATTAGTCGCCCTTAACGACACGCAGGGGTTACGGATGGATGATTCCAATCTCCTGTCACTGAGAAAAAGCAGATCGGAACTAAGAAGGTTGCGAAAGGACAGAAGCTGACTTACTACGGCTGGAGAGCTGAACAATGTGCCAGATAAACAAAGCGATGCCTTGGTAAGTGAATGGGGGAGAGCAAGAGGCTCCTGGGCCTCGGCCGCTCAACGACTCCTAGCAGCCGCCAGGTGAGGTAAGCGGAGGTGAATTGGCAATGTAATAGATAAAAGGGGAAGGTAGCGGTAAGCCAATGGCCAGAATAGGCGGTCTATCAAACATCGATAGGAATGTATTATTTCCCTACCCAAAACAGTCCAGCTAGTTACTATGAAAACTGATAACTTTTAGGGTGAATCTGAATCTGTCTTAAAAAATATAAGAAAAAAAATCTCCAGATCAACTTAAAAAATCTAGTAGTCTACAAATAATAAAATACTTGCATGAGTACATTTCTTGGAACCTAATAGAAATAGGAATGATTCACACAACAAAACAATATCGATAGAGCCGGCGAGAGAGATAGAACAGGCGAGTGAAGTATGAAAGGTAATAGGTCCACAAGTAGAGTATATCTGTACAAGAATCGCTGTACAAGAATCGCCCTGGAAAATCGCTGTACAAGAATCGCTGTACAAGAATCGCTGTACAAGACGGCCCTGGAAAATCGCTGTACAAGAATCGCTGTACAAGACAGCCCTGGAAAAAGGCTGTACATATTGGCCCTGGATAATTAGTGAGTATGTATATTATTTGTGAAGGATTTAGGATATATGTTATTTGTGAAGGATTTAGGATATATGTTATTTATGAAGGTATATTATTTGTGAAGGAAATTAGATTTGGCTATAATTAGTGACTCTATGTATATTATTTGTGAAGGATTTAGGATATATGTTATTTGTGAAGGATTTAGGATATATGTTATTTATGAAGGATTTAGGATATATGTTATTTATGAAGGTATATTATTTGTGAAGGAAATTAGATTTGGCTATAATTAGTGACTCTATGTATGATTTGTGAAGGATTAGATGTAGGATGGCTAGATATTTGAATCTTT
>SDVV010006004.1:0-18769 GCA_016164225.1 Gammarus roeselii
CGGCCGGTTGGGCATTTTGGGCCAACTTTGTCCTAACACATTTGTAAAATCTCTAATTTTGACCGTACGTTCTTGTACATTCAGCAAATCCTTGAAAATGTTGATTTCTCAACATTGGAACCAAATAAATGTTGATTGGTGTTCAATTATTAGACAATTATTATACACGTACGTGTTTTTCTCTTCTTCGCAATAGTGCGTCACTCCGCTCTTTATGACTACCATTTTGTAATGAGGGTGGCGCTTGTCAGTGGTGAAGAGTTGCCCAGCCAGTGTCATGACGGATTCCGTTGTGTGTGATTGTGTGGTGCATGCGCTCCGCTCCCTCCTCAGAGAACCGTGCAGCAGGTAATATGACTGTTCGTATTTGCTCTCTTTTGGAGCAGCTGACCACCTGTGCGTGCGTTACTACACGTGATGTGGGCGTGTCCACAGCACCTCTCTCGCGCTGCCTCGGCCAACCTGCTCTCTTCTTGCAGGATTCCTTGCCGTGCGTGATTTCATAATTTAGTTGTGAAGATATCAATAACAAGGACATTTTTTGTCTATTATTTTTTATCCAGTGTTGTTCAATAATGATTGTTCAAGCAATTTATTACAATCAAACCACTCAAATAGTCTTGACCATCGCATACTTAGCATTAAAGACAGTGTTGGTCCGTGAGCAATCTGCAGCTCTCATCGCTAATCAAGGGTACCGCTGATAGGGATAGAATGTAACATGCCCCACGCAATGGAATTACTATAATACGGGTCACTATGTAATACCCAAGGCCAACAGCTACCTCTCCCTGCCGTTTAATTGCTAACTTCAATTGATTCAAAACAACTCGTCGATAACATCTACCATGACACAAACCTCCCTACAACCCGAAGTCCAGCAACCCCACTTCCCTCATCCCCATATTTCCCGCTAGCATCATTTAATTAAATCTGGATATCACCCGCCGAGATCATCTACCCTCCGCTGTGCCTACGACCACGCCGCACTTCTACCCTCCCCATCGAGAATCCGCCATACTGTTAAAAGGGACGCCAATCAACCCAACCTCCCCCGCCCCCAAAAAATCCGTCATGCAGCTATATAGTATCTACTGGTTCTCTATCAATGCAATCACTCTCGTCAATCAAGGAAGAGGATTGCAGCTATTATGGTCCCACGTTGGCTGGCTGCTCGTCTATATACTCTGAGTATTTATATTATATTTTATTTGTATTATTATTGCTAAAAAAATATCAATACTAAATTTTGTATTTAATATTAACTCTATTTTGGAAAATCATTTCCTTTAGAAACCCACACAACTGTAATTGGATTGGATTTAAAAAATTTAAACAACTGATTGGTTTGAGTGGAGAAAGTATTCGGTTAATCGTATGATTTCTCCTATATGAGTTAGGTACAAAGTTTACCAATTTCCGGAAGCAGCGCGAAACGTTGATAACCACTTGAATAGTTCTGGAAGTGTCGGTACATATAGGATACTTTCCAATCTAATCCATAATATACTAATCAACAAAATTCGTTGATTACTGAGTCCGTCATTAGGTATTGATTTTACGTGCTGAGTGCATTTAACTTTTCCCATGCTGCAGTGTTATTATCCTTCGTGGAATTTTGGAGGTATCAAACCACTGCCAACACTATTGATGTTTACATGTGCTCCCCACCATATTGCTATGCCATAGAGATTATACCATATCGTCCCCTGGGATGTTCCTCATTATCAGAAACGTACTAATGTTGTGATAACAGCTATATTTAGGTTATTTTTTTGCTTGCATAAAAAGATTTGGAACAGCGTCTCTATCGGTTTACGTGTACTTGACCGCCACTCTGACGTTTTAACTGAGCGTTGTGCCTCCCATCGGTTCGACCAGGCTGAATTTATTTTACATTACCTAAAAAGCACACTATTAATTATAAACTTAATTTATTTGCCAAGTTTGAATTACTCTGTCGCTAAGATAGCATTACTACGGAAGACTATGTGAATGACTATTGCAAAATTACCCATCAAGATAAAGTAATTAGCGACGTCTAGAGCTAACACCGCCTCTGGTCTATAACTGTTATCTAGATTATTAACTCTTCCTCTTGCCCATTGAGCTATGTTCACCGGCCTAACTGCTCAGTCCCCAAACTCTCCCTGCAGCCTGTGAGACGAGGGCGTTGTTTGCTCATTTCGGAGGCAACCATTTACATTAAAGATTGTGTTAGACTCTTCTGAGCAACTCGAGGAACAGCATTGACCGTGTTTTCATGAGATATAGTGTTAGAATATCCTCAACAACCCGAGGGACAGCAACATAGGCCGTGTTTACATGAAATATAGTGTTAGAATATACTCAACTGCCCGAGAAAATAAACATTGGCCGTTTTTGCAGGATACATAGGAGAATATCCTCATAAATCAATTTGGCAGCTGCATTTGTCGTGTTTATAAGAGAAACAGTGTTAGGACATGCTCAACACCCAGAGAAACAGCAACATTGGTCGAGTTTGCATAAGAAGATGTTCAAAAAATATAATATGAGCTAATAATAGCAGTCATAGAATACAAAGTGCTCAGAATGAAAGTCAAGAATATCGTGGTCTTACCAGAGTTAGAATAGTATGAACAATATCGATAGCAAATAATATTGCCGAACGAAGTCAACTAACACGCATTCAAATGTTTCATAATAATTTTCATCTTTTGCAGTCTCGGATATACTAGGAATTAGACCGTGTTTATAATGTTTATCTTGCTCCATTAGATTGTTATTGACAACTTACAATCCACTAGAGTGCTTTTCCACACTTTCTACGGGGCGTACGATCTTTATCTTGTACCTCAGACCGATCAAGACTCGACCTTTGCTTGCATCTTAGCTTTTTGACATTTCTATTCAGTGCAGTTTAGAAAGAAGTATATGCACTTTTCTTATTCGAAAAATTAGTTAACGTTTATTTTACAATTCCTGTGATAACCTTTATGAGTAAGAAATATTTTGGTTCTACATATACATCGCAACCCGTCAAAAGCAGTCAGAACTCATGAAGTTTTTCAATCTATAGCAATCTACTGATAATATCGTTGCTGAGAAAATATAATAATCATCATTTAGCAATCAATCGAGGAACCACCATCCATTTATGAATTTATTGCATCAATTCATGACTGTAACCTAGCATTATTTACTGCAAAATGGTCGGTAGTACGATCACTCTTTCTTTGCAATTCAAACTATCCAGCTTTTTTTTTGGTCTAACGCCGGCTTGAACTTCATTTGTCATCGATATTTGAGTGAAACAATAAACATCTAAGCAATAGTAAGCCTTTTTTTGGGCCAATCCCGTGGCACGAACCGTCTGTGAAAGGCCATATACTGTAGGTGATCCGGTCTCTCGTACAATTTACCTTGTCGTATCTGTCCAACGGACCACAAATGCAGTCCCATGGAACCCTTGCATTAACCATTTAAACACCGATTGTCGACACACCTAAAGTTGAATCAGTGGATCCTGACTTAAATTACCAATCCTGAGAATAAATGGATAACTGAATTCATTGTATCAACATAAATGACCACGTATGAAAAGGCGATTTCTCTACTCCATCACTGGTCACTGCTTTCTTTTCCAGCGAACACGTCCTTGCGTCCGGCAATCAATTACTGCTGGCGGGTGCAGAACATATTTCATCACCATTTAAGCCATCCTTGAGGTCATGGGGCCAGCAAGGTGGATTAGAGACAATAGTAATTGAATTGGAAATTTTTAAAATAAGGCACCCTTCAAGGAAACATTTTAGATGAGCAATATTGGATTTATTTGGTAAATAAATCCTAATCCCAGAGATTTGCTACGGATCATGACGATTCAGATCATTGCCAAAGTTTATGTGGTCATCATCCATATTATTCCGGATAAATAATGGGAAGTGGGATGTCACGATTATTCATTTCCTGTTATTGGTTTTCGTGATGAAAGATAAGCTATTTTGATTCATTCAGGTACAGATAATCGATCAACAACCATAATTAAATAAAGCTAAATCTTCCCCATCAACGTCCCAGAGATCAAGCGACGCTATACCTGTGATAATTGCCTTGGTGAATTTGAATTTCCTGAACAATCAATTTATGATCATCATCGCATTTGGTTTTGAGTACGACGCGGCCGTTCCTTTTGCTGCTGTGCGATTTATTTTAATACATTCGACGGCACTCAGTTGTACCCAGCTTTTATCAAGCGAGATTAAGTAGGATAAAAAAAATGAAAAACCCTGCTTGTTCCTTCCCAACGCGAAATGCCCAATAGTGTGTGACTTCAAATCTTACACAACGAATAGCGCCCGCCGCTTACTATTCAAAACCAAACGCAGCGATGATGGTCATCAATGGATAGTCGAACAAATCCTAATAACCAAATCATACATAATCGGATAGTCCAACTTAATCCCTTGTTGGAACCATGGTGGAAGGTGAACACATAATCATTCACGAAGATCAAAAAATTCTTTTATACGGAAAACAATTGGATGGGAAATGTCTCTGGTACAAAGCACGATATATTTGCTGGAAGCCTACCAGCCAATAATTAGGTCATGCCATACAACGTGGCTGAGGAGTTGCGAGTCCATCGTCAAGTTTGATGAGCCAGAATATGAGGATATCAATTTATAAACTCAATGACAATAAGTTTATAAATTTTGACGAAGAAGTAACCAAACGGGTTAGATTTGAAGTTGCTCAAACTCATTTCTATGTAATTTTTTTTTAGAATGTCTTCCCATCGATTGTCTCCATGGTCTTTTCAGGATGTTTTTCCAAAGTTTGCTACTATTCAGTGAGGATTTAAGGTTGACCCGCCCTTCTGACTGTATCTCGTCCGTTCTCCTACAGACTGCAATGCAATTCGATCATGTTCGCCGTGATTTACTGGAACTGATCCAACGAAGGAAATCCCATTCAACTTCAAAGAGAGTTTCAAACACAGAGGTAAAAGTCAGGTAATGGACTTTACAGGAGTACTGTAGCAGATTCTATGGCAAAAGTCTCCACAATTTCATTTCTTTGAGGTTTATTCACGTGGTAGGAATATATTGGATTGGTTTCGATCTCGCTATTTTATTTTTGAGTGAGATATTTAAGTTGACTTCTGCAATAGATGTTCTTTATTGCTGAGCGTACTTCAAAATAACGGTACAGTCAATAAGCTTAATGTACTCATAATTGATTGTATCAATCACTTTGATGCTTGTATCTTGTTTGCGCGTAGGAAAAAAAAATGTGTTTCGACAATAGTCTCACCTGTGTCGCAACCACACTGACTCACTTTGTAATTTCAAATTATCTCGATGAAAAACATCGCTGATGCTGGTGTCTAACTGTCTCTCTCCCAAACAGAATGATTGTAGATATGGATGCCCTCAAGAAAATTAATACTCTCTTCGAGCATTGAAAGAACTTCGCTGAAAGCCTCCAAATCGCCACATCCTTACCAGTTGTTTCTATGTCTGTCCTGTCTCCGTGTTGAGGCTTGAACATGACCCTCTACTTCTGTTATTTCGTTTGATGCAGAAGTGACAAACACGAGAGATGGAGCGTAATAGATTATGAAACCAATATATTTCAATGATTCTCAGGATATCATCTGGATAACCCCAATAATGCAGTACTCAGTAAGTGGGAATTCCAACTCAATTTCAGTCATTATTGCTCATATGTCAGTCATCACTCTTCCCAACAAAGCATCTTAAACAGTGTGGCTGCCAACCTCCATAATACAACATGTATATAGGGCAGCTTTAGCCTCTTCTGAGAGGGTTATGAATACTGCCACCACACCCATGACGTGTCGTAAAAGGCAACAACTAGTGGCGGAGCGAGGTGGCTGGCAATTCCGTGTACGTAAATGCCGTCCTCTATGACGGCAAAACTACATGAGAGAGGAGAGGCTTACGTCTCTCTTTACCCAACTGTTAGGGTCGTTATATGCCCGTAGTTGTAGTACGGATGAAGTAAAAATGAGAGTGATGGTTGAGATGTTTGTGAGTGAGAATTTCTATGTGTTGGCGCTGACTGAGACAATCTTGAGAGGTAGGTGGAGAATGAGAGTTAGGTGTGGTCAGTGGAAGTAACTCGAGCATGGAGGATGGATGAGCACCAGAAGGACTGGTGTTGTTCCTGAGTGATCGGTTCTCTAGTAACGTTGCGGAGTGGAAGGAAGTGTTCTCTAGATAGATGTTTTTTCGAAGGTTTAGGTAAGGCACCTTCCTATAGTAGTCTGAGTAAATTTAACGAGAGTCTTTGCGGTGGTATGACGTTCCAGGTAGAAATGACGGTGAAGAGAACTTTACACTGAGCAGGAACTAGGGGCAAGAAAGAGTTTGTTCAAGAATCTCGAAAGCCAGAGGTACTCATGGGCCTTATGGTGCAATGGAGATTGAGCGCCTATGGATGTCGTGTTGATTTGGAGGTGAGTGGTTGTGAGTCTGTTGGATGTGCGGGTGTTGTGAGGAGAGGGTGGAGGAATGTCAAATCATCTACTGGCGGGAGGAAGACTGAGAGTGGAGAAGTGGTGGAAGAGAACAAATGAGTGAGAGGTGGTAGAAAGGTTCTGGAATAAGTGTACTGAATGGGGCACGAAGAACTAAGGATTTCCAGCAGCCGTGTGAAGAGTTATATGAAATCTTGAAAGGGCAAGACCTGGGGAGTGATGAGGAAGAATGGGAGACGTCTAGAGATGCTGTGTTGAGATGTAAGAGAATTGTTTGTGTTCTGTGCCGAGTGGGCGGGTGTTGAATTTAAAGAAACGCTTGGCGGAACGATGACGTTAAACTTGCGGTGGCTCAGTATGGAGAATATCAATTTAGGAGATGTTGCAGGTGATGTCGGCGGTGGTCTACGATAAGTACAGAGTGGAACTAACTGAAGTGAAGAGTGTGGTGATGAGAACAAAGAGGGACACTGATGCTGGATAGGGTAGGTGGATGTGCGATAAAATTATTATTAGAATAAGAAAGTCTGTAAAGAGGTGAAGAGAGTGAGAAAGGAAGAGATTAGGACAAGGGAGAGGGTGATAAACGTAAATTTCCGGTTGTTGTTGGTGAGTGGTGTTGCACGGAAGGTAGACAAAAGGTATTCTGACGATTTTGATAAGTTTTGAAAGTTGAGAATGTCAGGTAGGTAACACTGTCTTCGGTGTGAGTTGTATTTTGTGCACATGAAACGTTGAAGACCATTGTAAACAAAAAGGTACAGCATGATTTCGACTTTTTATGTGTGTGGTGTGTAAATTGTACTGAAATGTGCTAATCAAATGGAAGATAATGTGTTTGTGTGGAGTTGGCGGGATACTGTAGACAGCGGACCCAGAGTTTCGGTGTTGGCAGCAGAGCATGTGTCAGAGTTGGGAGCGAGATGCGTGCTTGGTTTCCAGTGAGAGTTACGCTGAGACATGGTTGCGTTGTGTCTTCAGGCCTTTCCTTCTCTACATAGATGTTGTCGTAAGAAAGGTGGACACGAGTGTATTGGGTCAACTTTTCACGTAATTAGTATACAACAAGAGGAGTCCCCAGGTGAGTCAATTACTCGTCGAAGAGGATAAGGCTCTGGTGACAGATTCGGAGAAGTTGTGCTGGCTGGTTTCAGAGTTTGGTATACGCAAATCGAACACGCATGAAGAGAAGAGCTTTGTTTAACTCTGCGGTATGGCGTAGATTCGACGATATCATCCATTGTTGAGCCAGTAAGTCTCTTTCCATTAAAGGACCCTGTCGATACGATGGTACTCTCTCTTTCATCATTCTTCACTTCGCGTCAGGGGGGGGAAGAAAAAAAGAAAGAAGGCAGATATTCAACAAAATCTAACTTGTAACTGAAAGTAGTCCCGGTTACCTGGTGGAGGTGCCGTTCTGCCTTATCACCTTGGAATATAGTGACCCTATGGCATCCCAACTCTAACATATGATATGTTTTTGTTGAGGTCCCTCCGGCATCTCACCTTGAAATATTTTAAACTTACTCCTCTGTACAGCGTGGATGATCTAACCGTCTTCTCTCCCGTAGCACAGAGTCGAGCGAGACCTGTTGCAGCGGCGGTATAACTACTGACCCCTTCTCCACAGATGTTCAGGCTAATTTCAAAATTTAAATACCGGTTCTTGGCCTTCTTCGGACAAAATTTCACCATAATTGTATCTCAAAAATTAAAAATACTTTGTGTCTGACTAAACTTGTTGTTCGAGCTAATTTTAAATTTTAAATATTGTGTTTTGCATTTTTTGGACGAAATATTGCGGTAACTTTTTAAAACTTTTTGTTTCATATAACTTACATTGATTCGACCCAATTTCAAAATATAAATATTCCTGCCTAGAACTAACTCATGCAATAATAACCGTTTTCCAAAATTAAAAAAACACATGTGTTTCATGTGGATAAACTCAGAAGCAGCCACGAGCAACTCTTTTCTAGAAGATGTCACTCCGACGTCTCCCCTTGAACTGCGATAGCCTTTAAGGAACCACTTGCGTGCAGAAGACTTAATCTTCTGAGCACATGGGGAAGGACCACTACCTGGGCAACTGGGTGTGGTGCTCCTCCTAAATGTGCACATACTTGTCGAAATTCAAATTCTCATATGCTTCTTTGAAGTAGGCTCAATACCTAGTTAGAGTCCGTGTGACACAACCTCTGGGGCAAGCCGACTTCTCTAATCGTGAAGAAATTTTGCGTGATATCGAGTGAGAAACGTTTCCCAGCGATACTGAATCCATTGTTTCTAGTCCCTCCGTTCGTATCTAGAGTGAAAAGGCTCACTCGGTCGACGTTTTCCTAACCCTTCATAATCTTCCACACTTCGATCATGTCGCTTCTGACTAGACGTTTCTCTAGCGAATAAAGATTAAGTGCACGTAGAATGTCTTCGTACGGTTTATTCCGCAGAGAAAGGATGAGTTTGATAGCTCTGCGTTGAACCTTCTCCAATTTAATAACGTCTTTTTTAACATATGAAAACCAGAATTGAACGGAATATTCTAGATGCAGTCGAACAAATGCATTGTACTGTGTGGTCTTTTGTACGAGATAGTGCGAGCTATCATACCTAGCTTTGTGTGGCCTTCCTAAACATCATCGTAACATTACTTGCTATTATTTAAGTCGTTACTAATGATGACATCTAAATCTCTCTACGGTGACATGAATGAGTTTCTTTCCGGGCATTGGATATTATTTATTGAGGTTATGAGGAACTATGTGCATAACTTTACACATGTCTACATAAAATATAATTTGCCACTTGTCTGAACGATCAAGTATTTTGTTCAAGTGTAGTTTAATCAGCTGACACTCTAGTTCAGTTTGCTCTTTTCCACCTATCTTAGTATAATCTGCAAATTTGCTAATGTTTGAGAGTACATTGTTATCGAGATCTTAAATGAATTTATTAAAGAAAACTGGACCTAACACGGATCCTTGTGGTACGCCGCTTGTAACATTATCGCAAAGGAAGGAAAATCCGTTTGGTGCAATTCGATGCCGTGTGTTCGTAGGACAGCATTTTATCCAGTTGTTAAGCTCGCCTAGAATTCCGATGCTGTGCAATTTACTAACTAGGCGTTTCTGGGTGACTTCATCATAGGTCTTTTGGAAGTCAAGGTAAATGATATCGAATGGAGATTTTGGTGCCCAGGATTTCAATTATATTCATGAAAACAAGTATATCTGATAATTTCGGCAGGGGCAGAGGTCACTGTGCTGAGGGCTTCAATTCGTCTTTCCGCTATGATATCCTCTGGATTGGGAATATTCTGATTCTCATGCATAAATACATTTGTTTTGGTGACGTCCGTTTCTAGCTCACCAAAATCGGTCATGAGAGAACCAATTGCAGATCTTGATTTTTTTGCTCGAATTATAACTAAAAAATAATTTCGGATGAGTTTTGGCATTAGCGGCAATTTCATTTGCATAATCTTTCGTCTTTTGATCTCTTCTGCTGATGTCGTATTCATGTTCTAATATGTCGTCATATGGACGTTTCTGTTTTATCAAGTGCCTTGCTTCCTTTCGTGACTGAAGGAGCGGCAATTCTCCTCTCCAGTTTTAGGCTGAATAACTGCTGTTCGCCTATTTTTGCACATGATATGCTCATATTTATTATTTTTATATTAAGTCAAGAAATTGTCAAGCGATTAGTTGACATCTTGTCCTGGGGTTATAATATTTGACGCCATTGACTCTCTTAACCA
This sequence comes from Gammarus roeselii, assembly GCA_016164225.1. NCBI lineage: Eukaryota > Metazoa > Arthropoda > Malacostraca > Amphipoda > Gammaridae > Gammarus > Gammarus roeselii. Next base: position 10,245 of record SDVV010006004.1, read on the forward strand.
ATCGAAGTTAGTCAATCTAAAGTTAGGGACTTTTTCGCAGATTGTTGGCGTTTTCAATTCGAGTTCTATCAAAAAAAGGATACAGTTGGGGTCGCTAATCTAAAGTGGTTCGCCCACTTCGACGTTCGTGACATGAGAGTTGCTTGCACTAAATATGAGATCAAGAATATTGCTACCTCTTGTAGGTGTCTTCACCATTTTGGTTCATGAACGTATCGTCTGCAAAATCGTTGGTCGGTGGCTGTGCATTCATCTGTTTCCCAATCGATGTCAGGGATATTGAAGTCTCCAAGCACAATACCGTGTTGTGTTTTGATTCAACCGTGTTTTCTTGGGAAGAGAGACGGGAACGCTTTGACATTTTATATGTTTACCGACTACTTTTTTGCTACTATGTCGTGTATGCTGTTTGGAATAGTGACTTCTAATATTGACCGTGTTTTTCACAAGAAACAGCACTCCGCCGCCCTCTCCGCCTTGTCAATCTTAGTGAAATAGTGAGTAACCAGGAAGAATAAATTCACCTAAATAATGCCTGGAGCTCAATATCATAAAGGATTCCGTGATTGCTATTATGTCGATACATTCACTTATTGCATGGATACCTAATTCTTCGATTTTGTCTCGGAGACTTCTATCGTTCACATAGTAACATTTGGGAGTACCGTTACTCACATTAACTTGATTTCCTTGACTTAAAATACATCTACTTTGAGACGATTTGCCGGAGCCAAGACTTTCGTTTCTTTTACGCGGGTTGTACGAGCAGAGCAGCGACCACTGCCTCTAACTTCGACTGGATTGATGGCAGGAAATTTTTAGCTTGGACCTGCGGTGATGTTTCGATGGTCTCTTGTTAAGGTTGTTTATTTAGTGTTTACACGGGTGGTGGCCGCTGTGTCATTCCTTCGGGCACTGCTGACGGAGTTGTGGAATGGATATCGGGTACGTTTCTTGGCCTATTTTCGGAGGCAAGACCAGTGCCAATGTTTTAAGGATGTTTTCGAGGGTATCGAGTCCATACGTGCTTATGCGAGTCTTGTTGGTGATTCTGTTGAAGTTGTAGTACTTCTGGTCAATCATCTAATCCCAATGATCAGAGAATGGGATTTTCTGAGCTTTGCAGAAAGTTGCAAGGCGATTGTTAAGCAAAATTTTCTTGCTTGACTTGTTTCTTCTTTGGTTCGGATTGACCAGGGTGCTAGTAACATGGATGTTCTCGTTTGAACTCTTGATATTGTTTGGCATGGTTTAATTCTTTTTCAATGTCGATTCCGTTTGTTGGTAATAAACGGGGATGTGCTGACTCCAACGCGGTTGAATTCACCATCAAAGTGCCACGCCCAGCTCTCCACGGACCTGCACGCACCCCCCCCCCCCTCACTTTCGCGCTTGCAGATTTCCAGTGGACGCGACAGAAGAACAAAGTGCGCTAAATTTAATCGGGCTGCTCAGAGATAGTACGGTCGACGCTTGCTGCAGTATCCTGAATGAGAAACTTTGCAAGGCTAGCGACCGACGTATACCCTCAAGGACAATTGATGCCTCTCGAAAGATCATGCCCCGTGGTGGGACGTCGAAGTTGTAACGGCCTTATATCGTCGCGATCAACTAAATGCGCAAGAAGGAGGGACAACACCGAAAAGGCGGCAAAACTGCATCGCATGGCGTGTAGGACAGTCGCGAGACTTGTCCGATCTTCCATAGACACGGAAGAGAGAAACATTGAGGATAATGCTAAAAAGAAAACGCTACGCCAGCGAGCGTAGAATTGCTATGGACTCGGTTGGCCTGCTAATAGATGATGACGGTGTCCTCAAGAGGCCACCTGAGGAGATGGCCAGTGTCCTGAATAACTTCTTTTGCTCAGTGGTCACAGTTGAGGGCCTCGGCTACGAACGAGATACTGTTTCTGCTGAGGAAGTCATTCTCAACGACAATGTGTCCACGAGAGAGGAAGTTGTTGCTCAACCTAACGAACTAAATATTTCAAGCCGGTTAGTCCCGATGAACACCACCCATGGGTTCTCAGGAAAACTCGAGAACGTTTAGCGGATTTCCTGGCCCACATCGTCAGTAGCGAGGTCCCTGAAGACTGAGGAGTAGCTAATGTCACGGCAACATTCAAGAAAGTTGCCCGACAATCGACAAGCAACTACCGACCGATCAGTTTGACGTACATCGTGTACAAAACCATCGAACGGTTGATATGAGATCATCTCGTCGATCATCTGAAAGACAACATACTGATCCATGACTATCAACACGGCCTCTGTCACAAGATAAGCTATCTGACGAATCTGCCGGACTGTTTCAACGAGGTGATTAAAGTGTACGACCGCCTGCAAGGCAGTGGATGTCACCTACCAAGAATTTCAAGAAACCTTCTACAAAGGGCCGCTCAGGAGACTGTTACACAAAGTCTCTGACCTCGGTATCGGTGGTAACGTACTTTGGGAGCTGCTCGCCTGGCTAACAGGGCGGAAGCAAAGAGTCAGCGCCGGCGAGTCAATGTCCGAGTGTGGCCCCGTTACCTCTGGGGTGCCTTAAGGCAGCGTCCTGGGCCCTATCTTCTCCCTCATCTATGTAAACAAAATGGATGCGTGGTTTCTGTCCAAGGTATCGAAATTTGCCAATGACACAAAGCTCTGCCGTGCAGCATGGAGGGAGAGAGCCAGAGTTGAGAACAAACAAGGTATCGAAAAACTCAGCCAATAGTTAGAAGCGTGGCAGATGCCCTTCAATGTTGCAAAATGTTCAGTCATATTCATGAAGTATCGCATTGTCAACTTCAACCGCACGATGGCAGGAAGCGATCTTGCAACAGTTGACCAGCAGCGAAAATTAGATGTTCTAATATCGAATGATTTGAAATTAGACGCGCAGGTCGAAGAAAGTTACATGATAGCTAACCGTAAACTTGATAACATCTCAAGTAACTTCCTCTGCAAACGGAGAACATAATATTGCCGTTGTACAAGTCCCTCGTCAGTCTCCACGTCGAGCATGCAGTCCAAATCTGGTCTCTACACACGGGGGGGGGGGACATAGCCAAACTGGAACGCATCCAGCATTGTGCTACTAAGCAAATCCTGCAGCTACGCCACCACAGTTCCTGCTGTGCATACGTGAGGAGAGAACATGTGTGGAGTGCTCCAAGAACTTCTGTGGTGTGCAAAATAGGATAACGAGGATATGCTGAGGCTGTTCCCCTTCTCAAACCAGGTATTCTAGCACCTCATACCCGTGATAATGGAGGAATAAAGTTTGAAAGTGACTCTAGTGAAACAAAGAGCCAACAACCATTGTCTCACACCTTCATCTCGCATCAACAGCCCCGAGCTCCACCCCCTTTTCCCAAAATCCACGACATACTGTTTCCTGTTTATCGTTATGCGGCCCGCAATACACACCCCCACATACCCATCATTCCACTCAAGCAGTCCCGCACCCATCAGACCAAACACCTGACACTTCTCCCGCACACAACGCGGTGTTGCCGGCCTAAGGATACAGACACTTTTGTTTGTCTCGCCCTGCCCTGCTCCATGTGAGCTGTGCCACGCAGCGTTCCCTGCCTTGCTCATAAAACAACGCAAACGTTCCTAACTTTAGATCAGCCAATTTTGATTGGTTAAGAGTCAATAGCGATAGCGCATATAACCCTCGGACGTGAAGTCATAACTGATCGTCAAACATATTATCTGAGTATACATTAAAAATTCGAACACGAGCACATCACTCGCATAAACAGGCGACCAGCAGTCAGTCAGCCTATGTACTGGAATGGAAAGCTACCGCTGCTTCAGTCGCAAAAAAAACGAAGCAGTCGACACAACACAAACACCCACACGACGACAATGCAAAAAATGAACTAACAGACAGAAGAAGAGCTCTACAGAAAATCCTAATTCGAAATAAGAAAGATTATGACATGAAATTGCGACAAACGCCAAAACTATTCCGAAACAATTCGTCAGTTTTATTTCGAGCCGAAAAAAAATCAAGATTAGTAATAGGTCCTCTCGAGAACGATAGTGCTGAGCTAGAAACCGATGACACTGACATGAGTGTCTTACTAAACCAATATTTCTTTGCCGTATTTAGTTTAGATAATCCAGATTTTCCAAAATCGCTAGGATATCATAGCGGAGAGACGAATTAGAGCCCGCAGCACAGTTGATAAAATTATAGATAAAATGAAAGTTACCAGTCCATGTTTGTCCCAGAAGGCTGAAAGAGAACAGGAACTAAATCGCCGATCAATTATCGCCCATTTTCGCCCAAACTATCGCAAATCACTAACTTTTTTCGAAAAAGGGGACTAACGTGTCCCAGCAATTGCCGACCAATTAGTCTCACCTTAGTTTGAAGTTTGAAAGTTTGAAAACAGATAAAATTATAGAGTTTTTTAGAATCAAACAGATTGGCTGACGATTTTCAGCATGGCTTCAGACACAATCGTTCCTGCCCTTCTCTGAATAATTCTTCAGGAAAGACTTGATTAAGTACCAACTCCCTCTGAAACATCATTATTGCACACTTTCTTCAACGCGTAACTGGTTGACATTGGATAACAGTACCAATGAGAATTAAACATAAGGCACTAACCCAATATTTTCCCGGGGAGAGAGGGGGGGGGGGGGATCTGATCAAATTGACAGGTTCATTACATGCCGTTACAGAATTAATTTACATTTAGCATCCTATGAGGGGGGATTTATGGATATACTCATATACTGAATACCTCGTCAGTAATTTGTTGTGCAAAAACAAGAAGATGTATATTGATATGATGTGGTAAATGAGTTATTCGAAATGAGTCCTATCTCAGAAACTCATCATTTGCAGCTGGTAATGTTAAAATCGATTAGTTCCAATATTATTTGTTTCTTTCGTGTTCGTTTTCTGTTGTGTACATTCGAGCCAGAGAGCGAAAGAGCGTGTGTTGTCTTTCGTGCAGCTCTACTGGTGTCGTTCTGGTTAAGATAACGGGCGACTTCTTGGCTGCATTCTCTGTTTAAACATAGGCATATATAAAATATTGACCAACGTATGATAATTAATGATTTTATTCCAATTGCATGTCACGAGGTCAAGTTGAGTCTCATTTTGTGCAATATCATGTAAAAATGGAACAGACTTGGTGACGGAGTTGATCGCGGCGTTCTGGATCGGAACTTCTGCGAGTTTACCTCGTCCACCATCATGGGTTTCGGGAGTCGGTAGCACCTTTCACAGGTGGTTGCCTGGCTTTCCCTCCCATTTGCTCAGAATTGCTAAATCTTCGAGGATATGCGACTTTGCTTCCAAGCCCTTCAATTGTTCGCTCAAAAACTGACCCGATGAACAAATATTGTGAAACTATTTTTACTGCTCAAAATTTTTCCGATGTGACGAATGTAATATTTATATTCTAAATACCAATGGACATAATTGCATTGTTAGTGAACACGAAAACTCTGTTTGCATTTCCAACGTCTGCGATAATCAGGTAATCTTGAAAACAGGGTTAACAACGTAGTATATAGAAAACCATTGATTGAAGCATGTACGGAACCTCATCACAACATTCACAATATGATGATCTTCAATTCGTGGATGCAAATAAGGTACGCCAGCCAACTGAAACAAGAGTTTTCTCGAATCTCTCATCCCATTCCCTGCTCGAGATGCTTGCGGCTCCATTCAAACCAGTTGTTTATTGTTTCATTTTCTGGAAATGGAATCCGGAACGATCTGATGGTTCGCTTCCGACGACTTGGATTGACCATTAACAAGAATGAACGCCTTCTGTTTTGTTGAATTTTGCATGTCTAGCAGCCGCCGACAGTCTCTTCCGCACTCGAGGCTTCTTTGGTGGGTCCAAGATAAGGAAGGACGTTTTCTGTTCCTGCAGCCGTTTGCACCCAACAACAATGTAGTCTGGCCTTCGGGATGACATCGATTGATCCATTGCAAGGATGGACGTCTCCTGTTCCGATGTCCTTCCTTCTTCTTCCAAGATCCAGTACGCTTTTTCTGTTACAAAAATGCACACCACTAATGAGGTTTGTCTACGAATCACATCATGAACCGAGCAGTTCAAGTTGAATGTCGATACAAATAAGCAGCTAATTTGCCTATGTACTAAAGAATTTGCTGTAGTGGAAAATTTTACGTTAACCAAAAATTAAGGCAGACCAATATGACTTTGCTCCATCACTTGTACATACCCCAGACAGTGTTCAGCGTTTGGAACGGTCTTGAATGTACGTGAGTTTAGTGTGAGACCGACTGTCGTGCTCACCGTGATACACCGTGTTGTAAACGTTCCAGTAAAACTTATAGTACAAGGATTATTTTTCTCATTTCCTTCGCACGATCTTATCGATTGACTAAACTAGAGTCAAGATAGATTCATGCTACATATGATGACTGGAGGTCAGTTACCCAAACATAACAGTTAATCAGCAACTAGTCGATGAATATTCGTGGTTTATAACGACACACAAAAGCGGCAACGCGGGACTCCGTCGAGACGTGCCTAATAGGATTAAATTACATGTCATTACTCACAAATTGAAGCGAAGTTTTTGATCTTGCAGGATTAAAATTTCAATCAATTTAATACATCAAGTAGAGTGCCATTACGATCGATTTTTTCTTCAAGCAAGTCATTTTTTTCATGCCTGATCAATAACCTAGAATTATTCAGTTGAGAAACATTCAACTGCGAGCTACATGGTATTTTTCTATCAATGACTGCGCCGTTGCTGAATATAAGCTTTAATTTGTCAATTATATTTTAAGTTACTCAAAAGTCATGATTGTGAGCATTACATTTATCAAATAATATCAATGCAGATAAGGTTTAGGTCAAAAAATGCATTGCATATGTCCATTAGTTCCCACGTTTCTCGTGACGCCCTAATTGGGAAAATTACACCAAGTGATATTTGATGCCATCATATTTTCTTTATGACCAGTGTCAGCACCACTTACTGATGCTGGTGAATGCGTCCTAAGCTTATGAAACACTGTATGAGCAATAAAGAACTCCTACACATGTTAGAGTCTGTCCCGATAGTGCGGCGCAGGGTAGGAATTAAGTTCGTATTTGCAAATCACTAATGGTTGAGTCTTCCAATTTTGATTAGAGGCGGGAGAATGTTTCAGTAGCCGCGTGATATAATAAATGTTGAATAAATGATACTTAACCATTGTTCAATTTTCCTCAATGCCATCATGAAACAAGGAAAATAGGTATAGTGAAAACATTATTTCGAAGAAATTGTATGTCCAGATACCAGATACTAAAACAATTCAATGGATCGGAAGCAGTTGCCTGTTGCCGTCGAACAGGTTGCCGTGAGGTTGCCGTCGAACAGAATTAAACCTGGAATGACAGGTTTAAAGTTTAATGAGGGACTACTTGCGTTCTTAACAATGATTAGGTCACGAAAATTGGAAGAATTTTTAATGAAGTTCAAACTCGATTCAAACGTTCACGAATAACACGAATCGGTCACTCACTGCCAATGAACCGATGTTCAGTGGAACGTCATAACGATTGCTTCCACTTTAGTCTCAATCTCCAATTCCCGACCGCTTGTTTCGTTCATGGATAATTCGAAACCAGAACACTGAAACATTTTAGAAAAGGATGAAACCGTTTCAATCGTCGTGTAACAGCAAGTCTTTCAGAATACCAGCATTGAAGACTACTAATATACCTTATGGGTACTTGTCAGCAGAATATGAACGTAAACAATCCTTGCATCTGCAAAAATAATTCCACCATGATCTTCAATAACGAATATTTGATAGTGCAATCATGAACCTTCACGAATAGAATGTAACTCAATCCAATGGAACATATCCGATAAAAGATGCAAGGTGTCTGGGCATCGGCTACTTGGTAGGTTTCTTTCTCGCTGATAATCATGCTGGAGTAGAAAACGAATAACTGTATGGATACAAAATTAATCGGAATAAGCCCAATTGATACGACATCGTTTCACAGTAACAATAACTATTGCTGGTTTAATTTGCGTATCCGAATCGATTTAGCCATCTTTATTACATGTGAGAGATTGCCTAGTAGAATGAATTGGGAAAACAATATTCGAGGTTACGAAGCGGGCTTCAGTTTGAGGCACGTTTCAGGATTCCTAATTACAGCAGATCGACAATATGTTATTTAAACTCGCAATTTCAATTCTAACGGAAAATTTCGAACCCAAAAATATTTTTTTGTAGCATTCAAGGATTCAATCCCTATTTAATGGCAACAAATGAACGTGTCTGTGCCAGAAAAAATTCTAAAATTCGCTTGAAGACCAAATTATGCTTAATTTTATGCATGTCTGATTCTATATAGACACACCAAAAATATCAACTTAGAAAAAAATAGACGTGGACATGGATCGCAGACCGCCTCACCCATAAATGGGGGAGCCAACTGGAAGATGCTCCTCCATATAACGATGATCATGATCATCAAAACGTAGTCCACATGCGGAAAAAAAATCGGAAAGTCAAAA
>SDVV010006005.1:0-18768 GCA_016164225.1 Gammarus roeselii
CGGACCCTTACCAATGTCGGACCCTTACCAATGTCGGACCCTTACCAATGTCGGACCCTTACCAATGTCGGACCCTTACCAATGTCGGACCCTTACCAATGTCGGACCCTTACCAATGTCGGACCCTTACCAATGTCGGACCCTTACCACTGTCGGACCCTTGCCATTGTCGGACCCTTGCTAATGTCGGACCCTTGCTAATGTCGGACCCTTGCTAATGTCGGACCCCTGCTGATGTCGGACCCTTGCCGATGTCGGACCCTTGCCGATGTCGGACCCTTGCCGATGTCGGACCCTTGCCGATGTCGGACCCTTGCCAATGTCGGACCCTTGCCAATGTCGGACCCTTGCCAATGTCGGACCCTTGCCAATGTCGGACCCTTACTATCAGTCGGACCCCTACCATTAGTTGGACCTTTGCCACAAGTCGAACCACTACTAATAGTCTGACCCCTACCAATAATCTGACTCCTACCAATAGATTAGATTAGAGTAAGGAAAACAAACGAGCACGAGTGCTCATGAAGAGTGTTTCCTTTGAAAGAAGAGTAGGGGATAGTCAACGAGGCCTTAAAAATTCACGTCCACATACAGAAAAAGAAGGTTGTAAGGATAGAAAGGAGAGAAACCACAACTACCATCACCACCATACTAGTTACTACCCTACTACTACCCGAGGCATTTCAGCCCGGAGAAGAAAAGGTCGAGTGTCAGAACGACAATTCAGGAACGGGGCGAACAAGATGTGAAGCGAAGTATATAGAATTCAGGCGGTCGCATCTCAGACGGTCGAGCAGAGACGGACGCGCCCATACGCTCAGCGGACTCGCACTTTTTCCCCGAGAGCATGCCTGTTGGCTTGCCCCAAAGGTTGGGTCAGACGGACTCCAACTAGGTATTGAGTCTACTTCGAAGGAGCATGTGGGTATTTACATTTTGACAAATATGTGCATATTTAGAAAGAGCACCACACCCAGTTGCCCGAGTAGCGGTCCTCCCCATGTGCTCGGAAGATTAAGTCTTCTGGCCGCAAGTGGTTCCTTGAAGGTTGGCGCACTTTGAGGGGAGACGTCAAAGTGACCTCTCCTAAGGATAGACCTGCCCTTGGCTGATCTAGAGTCTAAGTCGGAATTTAATTTAAAGAATGTGACATTTTGATAAGTGCAAATGTAGGAGAGCTCCACGCCCCGTTTCCTGAGAAAGGTTCTCTCCAGTGTTCAGTAGAGTAAGTCTATGAACACGTGTGATTGGTCCTACAAGAGCAGTTCAAATTTCATGTGAGATGCCAGAAGGACATCTGCTAAGAAAAAAAGTTGGCCGTGAAAACTCCTGAGTTTAGTCAAATGAGACATATTTTCAAGTTTGACGAATAGTTATCACAGAATTTAGTCAAGAAAGGCAAGAGATCAGTATTTACATTTTGAATTTAGACACTAGTCAAGAGAAACGCAAATATTTTTACATTTTGACACGCATTTACAAATAATTTAATCCGAAAAGGAGCAAGATCGATACTGAAATTGACACGTTGTCGAGTATCTGTGGGAAGGAGGTGAGTATTTATATTATACTCCCTGCTGCACCAGGTCACGCCCGAATCTGTGCTACAGAAGAGAAAACGGTTAGGTATCCACATTGTTCAAGGTGATAGCACCCATCTAGCACCCATTTAAGATGTCCCTCTGGCATCTAGGAGATGCCAGAGGGACTTCTCCAAGTATATTTCATATTTCAGGTGATATGCCAGAGGGACATCTAGCTAATAGTATTATTTCACTTGGTAACCGGTGTGCTGCTAAGCAAGGGAGGCACAAGCTGTTTACAATTTTGAAAAATGGTTATTATTGCAGGTTGCTTGAAGGTTGACTCACGGCAAGGTGAGACGTCAGAATGACATCTCATAGGAAAGAGTTGCTCGTAGGAACTTCCGAGTTTAGTCAAGGGAATCACAGATACAGACTGACACTAGGCCGCATCCCCCAGAAAGAGGGGTGGCCGACGGCAAGGCGCACCTCACACTCTCATACACTCACCCTCACGCAACTTAGCCCTTATGTGCTAAAGGGTCCGGCCGGTAACCCCGCAACATACACTCCGCACTCCGGGTCACGGGTGCAGTCCGAGGATCCGAGTAGTACAAAATTTACTTAAAAAACGGGTATTATTGCAAGTTTCAGTCGAAAAATGGCACAAGTATTTAGATTTGAAGTTATGTCGAATCGATTTTAGTCAAAAGAAACAAAGGTTTTCAAGTTTTTGATCAATTAGTGCAAGATTTACTCCAAAAAGGCACGAATCAATATTATAATTTTGGAATTGGCTTGCAAATCGAATTCAGTCGAAGAATAAAAAAAATATTGAAGAATAGTTATAACATTTTAGTCCAAAAGGCGTAAAAACTGCATTTAAAGTTTGAAATTAGTTCTGCCATGTGTAAGGAGGGGGTTAGTAGCTAAGCGTCGCTCTGCGCCATGCTGCAACAGTTCTCTCCCGTACCTGCGCTACAGGAGCGGGAGAAGCGGTTAGTTCATCAGCAGAAGAATGGGACCGGAGGTGAGAGGCTGGGGGGGTAGGTGCATTTAGTGCACATTTTTCATATTTCAAGTTGAGATGCCGGAAGGACATCTCGAATAGGCTTAGAGTATATTTTCATTTCAGCTGTGATGCCTGAGGGGCTTTAGATTTTTCAGGTGAGATGCCAGAGGGACATCTCCAAGAGATGTGACCAGCGCTGCTATTCTGTAATACAAAGAAAACTGCTTTGCTATTGGTGTTTAGTGTCAGTCTTTTTCTTCTTTCCTTTTCTGTACTGACACGAAGGGAAGAAGAGAAGAAAAAGAGAGTAGCATCGTTATGACAGTACTCACTGATTCAACAAATGGATGTTATCGGACCTTTGCCAAAAGTTGGACCACTGCTAAATAGTCTGACCCCTACCAACAGTCGGACCTTTGCCAAAAGTTGGACCCCTGCTTAATAGTCTGACCCCCACCAATATCTATCAATTTCTGGTCTAAATATCTTTGAAAGAACGTTATTCAATTATTGAAGGTCAACGTAGGGCTGCCAAACTTTTCCCCTCGCTGCGCAATAAATCTTACGTAGACCGACTACGCGACCTCTTCCTCATTTGCTTGTGAAGCGTCGAGTCGGAGGCGACACGATCGAAGTGAGGACGATTATGGAGGGTAAAGAAAGCGTCAACCGAGCGAGTCTTTCACTCGAACTGCGAACGGAGTGACCAGGAACAAAGGTGTAGAAATGAGGAAAGAAGCAAACTTCCAGCGGAAGTTGTTGAACGGGTGGACAATCTACCAGGATCGCCGCCTAATAGTTTCCGACTGTGCACGCACACCAGCATATTCGTTACAATATTGCGTCTGTCATTGGCACCCGTAAGGTTGAAAAAGTGCCCGGCATTGGCACTATCACGATAAAACCGTGCCAGACTCTTTGCAAAACGGTGGAAAGCAATGACGCCGGTAGGCATTGGTTGGCATTGGAACTATCACGATAAAACCATGCCCGGCATTGATACCTACTCGTTGCAAAATGGTGTAAAGCAATGACACCGGTCAGCACAGGCACGATCACGATAAAACCGTGCCCGGCAGTGTTACCTTTTCGTTTCTAAACGGTGTAAAGCAATGACATAGGTCAACATTGGTTGCCATTGGCACTATCACAATAAAACCGTGCCCGGCAGTGATACCTACTCGTTGCAAAACGGTGCAAAGCAATGACATAGGTCAACATTGGTTAGCATTGGCACTATCACAATAAAACCGTGCCCGGCAGTGATACCTACTCGTTGCAAAACGGTGCAAAGCAATGTCGCCAGTCAGCGTTGCTTTAACGAGAAATAAGACCGAGAGTGTGTCAAATCAAGATCGAGGGTCTGGGGTTTGTCTTCAAGTGCTGATTCGAGCTGTTCCGAGTATCATCGTTTAATGCCATTTCCTGCAACATCCTACCCCCTTTCTTGATCTTCCATTACAGCAATTATATGAGGCACATGAGGCTCTCTATTCTCCTCACTGTTATAAAGCAACCTGTTGGCCTATTATGACACGTTTAGGCTCCGGTAGATTTGAGACTCAATTCAAAACAACCTGTTGAGCCCAAAGGCCTCGTGTTGTGTCTTACACTTGTAAACAGTCGAACCCTTAACAATGAATTATCGAACCCTGAGCACTAGCTCAGGGTTCATGCTTGAACAAATTGATCTCTGAGACTACGTGATTTAGCCGGCCATTCATTGGTAGGGTGCCAGCTGCAGGTTCACACGTTTCCCTCACCCTGTCGCCAGTACGAGGCATGTCCCTCAACCAATCACCGACTGTCGACCAGAGCCTAGAGAATCTGGCCCATCATCTATATTAGTGATGGGCCAGACATCCGAATATGAAGGATGAAGATGAGTATTACAAAAAGTGCAGCAATTTCTCGTCAAGCTTGACGTTGTAACCTAACTGGATTTATTACTACGTTGAATAATGAGCACACATTGTCAAAACAGCCCAAATTTGGTAACCATGGAGATCAGGAGAAGATCACTTAGCTTACTGGGGATCAAGATGGAAGAAAATTGCGAGAGGCGTCTCGTGACGCCCGAGATTTTTTCCAATAGCAATTGAATGGGGATTGACGGCGGTTTAACAGTGAAACAAAGCAGAACATCTATCGTTGCGCTGCATATACAGACACACCCGACGGATGGTGGCGAGCGACATAACAATCCTTCTACTCGACCTCAGACACTAACAGGCATACAGGATCATAGCCTATAAGAGATGTGAACTGATTTATTCAATTAGGACAAATACACAATGGAGAAATGTTTTTGACACTATAATTTCTTGATAGTAGTTAAAAGGACCGCGAAACGTGCTCTGTGAAGGTTTATAAATAGGGATAAATAGAGTTAGTTTTAACGGGGCAGGGGGTGGGCGGAACTGTTTTTTGGCTCGACGAGCGGAGTCACTGATAAGGCGGGCGGGTCGGAACCGGTTTTGGCGCGGTTGGACAAAGGAGGGGGGCTTTCGGGCCCCAGCTTTCGAAGGCATTTGTGATATCTTGTGGTTATGTACATCTATATTTTTACTGTTTATTTGTGATTTATAGTATTTATATACATATATCGAGCCCAGCGGACGGACGAGTGGCTCGCGTGGTGGTGGATTATGCTTTCGGCCACAGCTTTTCGAATGTATTTGGGTGTATTTTTGTGGTTTGAAGATTTATATTTTACTATTTATAAATGTTTTATTGTATTTATGTCTTTTTCTTTCAAGTAGCTGTATTTGGGTTACCCTTGGTTCCATACTGTTATTTATTTTATATTTATTCGGTACCCTACGGAATAGGCCTTCCTCTCATTTTGGAGAGGGCGGGGGGGGGGCATAATATGTTTTTCCTATGGACTGCTTGATCACTTACTGTTTGTTCATTTTATATATATATAATTTTTCGATGCTGGTAGGAATATTCTTATTTATACCACATTATTTGTTTTGGAGAGGTGGGTGTAGGGGGTCCCTAAGGCAAAAAGTTCAGTGCGCCTGTGGAATTTTTGGCAGGTGTGGCTGCTCTTATCTGTCTTTCTATCTCGTTATCAGTATTTTTCAAAGGTTGATTTGCCATTATTTCTATGTTCTCTTCAAACAAAAATGAATAAAATATACTAAAACGCTCGAGTTTTAGTATATGTCATTCAATTAATGAAATATACTAAAACGCTTGAGTTATAATAAAGCAAGAAAGGTCAATTCTCTACCATACCCAAAACATTCATTAAAAAACATGATGTACGAGAAAAACAACTAGCATGTAACCTACCAAACAACTTACGTGAATAAGTTATCAAGACATGCGAGCAACATACATATCTGAAACCTACAGTATATGATGTGGAATACTTCTACACGAACACGCTATAGTATATACAAATTTTATGAATTTTTTTCTCAATGACACCAAAACTGGGGAAAACACAAATCTTCTTCAACTAAATTTACCACCGCCTAATCGTAACAGAATGTCACATACATATAAATGATGCAATAACCGACCAATTATGCCTGAAATATTGTACTACATGTAAGGTGCAAATGTAAAATATCCTATTCAAAATCCCGAAAACAGTACAAATTCAGCATGTATATATCAACCGAACATTACTATGAATACATAACACAATATAATAACTTACAATAAATCCATATACTTTACGTTCGGCTACCAACGCTGAGTGGGGCAACCGACCGATACTCACACAAAAAAATCGAGATATGACTACCCGAACATGCTACAGCCGCTTGATAACGGTCCATTTGGAATATGCGGATACATGGTGTGTCCGAGATATCAGGTTCAAACATGTATAGTGCTTTATGGGGTAGATAAAATCTCGTAGCAAAGCTGCTGCATCAACCAAAATACAAACATCAACCCGTCAACTGCCTAACTAATATACAATACTATCCCTATACATATTATATACATATGAAATGAAAAGATAGAGAACACAAAACGTTGCTCAAATCCAACCATCAGGCTGGTACAAAGCAGGGCCAAACGCACGCTTAGGCTGCAAAGCGAGTTATAAAACATACCTTCCATTATATTCCAATAAACAATATATACAATCTATGGAGAAACCAACAAAAAATACAAAAATATGCCAATCCAAGACTAGGCATCCACCAACCAGCCACCGAACGAGTCGGAAATACGTTAATCAAATAAGAATACAAACATAACGTACACCGAAAATATATAGAATCATTAAACCAGACAAAATATATTATGATACATGCTCTCAAAACATAGAAATAATGGCAAATCAACCATGGAAAACTACTGATAACAAGATGAAGAACAAATAAGAGCAGTCACACCTATCAAAAATTCCACAGGCGTACTGAACTTTTTGCCTAGGGGACCCCCTACACCCACAATTCCAAAATAGATGGGATGTTAAAGAGAATGTATATTCCTTCCATCAATGAAATATATATAACTATATATATAAAATGAACAAACAGTAAGTGATCAAGCAGTCCATAGGAAAAACACATATATTTATTGGGGTCCCGTACCCCCCAGCCCTCTCCAATATGAGAGGAAGGCATATTCCTATGAGAACCTAATAAATGTAAAATGTATAACAATAAGGAACCAAGCGTACCCCAAATACAGCCATCTGCAGGAAAAAGACATAAATACAATGAAACAATGATAAACAGTATAAATATAAAGGTTCAAACCACAAAAATACACCCAAATACAATCGAAAAGCTGTGGCCGAAAGCACAATCCACCACCATGCGAGCCACTCGTCCGTCCGCTGGGCTCGATATATGTATATAAATACTATAAATCACTAATAAACAGTAAAAATATAGATGTACATAACCACAAAATATCACGAATGCCTTTGAAAGCTGGGGGACCGAAAGCCCTCCGCCCGTCCCCCCCCCCTTCGCCCCACAGCGCCAGACCCGGTTCCGACCCCGCCCGCCTTATCAGTGACTCCGCCCGCCGAGCCAAAAACCGGTTCCGCCTACCCCCTGCCCCGTCAAAACTAACTCTATTTATCAATACCTATAAACCTTCACAGGGCACATTTCGCGGTCCTTTTAACTACTCTTGATCGATGCTCAATGATAATTGATTGAAATTGATGTTAACTACCCATAATATAAAATACTAACAACTATACTAATTTTAATAATAGTTTTTATTGAAGCACTCGATGGTACAACCACCAATGCCTGCAAAATAAGATCTTTAACAAAGCATTACTACAAATTCATTCAAATTGCGGACTGAAAGAACATAGGTGGAAAAAAAGTAACAATGAAATACGCCACATTGGTCTGGTTAGTGACAAACGGGCCAAGAACGCCACATTGGTCTGGTTAGTGACAAACGGGCCAAGAACGCCCCATTGGTCTGGTTAGTGACAAACGGGCCAAGAACGCCACGTTGGTCTGGCTATTGACGAACGAGCCAAGATACATTTTATGTCCTTCCCACATGAACATGTGTGTAAAAAAACTCAATATTAGATGAGTAAATTATATAGCCGCCTGTCAGCGCCAAATATTCAGGGACGTATCTCAACCTGACATCCACATACATAGAATAGGCCCACAACATGGAGAGGCTGATTGGAGTCGAGCATTATTTCTAGTAATATAGGGATCTTCCTGCATCAGCAGTATTCTGCCCTGACCGTCTCTCTTTCATTGAGGATTATTCGTATCCATCACTGTCACCTATGACCTCGTTGAAGATATTATAAGTGTTGATAGTTCGTTCCTGAAGTTTATGGCCCTTTTTTCTTGCCCGGGCCTTGAGACATCATCTGCTCATCATGCCTTAAGACAACATGTGCTCATCATGCTTTAAGACATAATGTGCTCATCATGCCTTAAGACATCATGTGTTCATCATGCCTTGAGACATCATGTGCGTCTGCCTTATGACATCATGTGCTCATCATGCCTTAAGACAACATGTGCTCATCATACCTTAAGACATCATGTGCTCATCATGCCTTGAAACATCATGTGCTCATCATGCTTCAAGACATCATGTGATCATCATGCCTTATGACACCATGTGTTCATCATGCCTTAAGTCTTCATGTGCTCATCATGCCTTAAGCCATCATGTGCTCATCATGCCATATGACACCATGTGTTCATCATGCCTTAAGACATCATGTGCTCATCATGCCTTAAGACAACATGTGTTCATCAAGCCTTAAGACATCATGTGATCATCATGCATCAAAACATCATTTGCTCATCATGCCATATGACACCATGTGTTCATCATGCCTTAAGACATCATGTGCTCATCATGCCTTATGACACCATGTGATCATCATGCCTTAAGACATCAAGTGATCATCATGCATCAAAACATAATTTGCTCATCGTGCCTTGAGACAACATGTGCTCATCATGCCTTGGGACATCATGTGCTCATCATGCCTTATGACACCATGTGTTCATCATGCCTTAAGACATCATTTGCTCATCATGCCTTAAGACAACATGTGCTCAACATGCCTTAGGACATCATGTGATCATCATGCATCAAGACATAATTTGCTCATCGTGCCTCGAGAGATTATGTGCTCATTATGCCTTGAGACATCATGTGCTCATCATGCCTTAAGACAACATGTGCTCATCATGCCTTAAGACATCATGTGCTCATCATGCATCAAGACAACATGTGCTCATCATGCCTTAAGACAACATGTGCTCATCATGTCTTAAGACAACATGTGCTCATCATGCCTCAAGATATCATGTGCTCATCATGCCTTAAGACAACATGTGCTCATCATGCATCAAGACATCATGTGCTCATCATGCCCTAAGACATCATGTGCTCATCATGCCTTAACAAGATGTGCCAATCATGTCCTGAAGCATCATGTGCTCATCATGCCTTAAGACAACATGTGCTCATCATGCCTTAACAAGATGTGCCAATCATGTCTTAAGGCATCATGTGCTCATCATGCCTTAAGACAACATGTGCTCATCATGCCTTAACAAGATTTGCAAATCATGTCTTACGGCATCATGTGCTCATCATGCCTTAAGATATCATGTGCTCATCATGCCTTAACAAGATGTGCCTATCATGTCTTAAGGCATCATGTGCTCATCATGCCTTAAGACAACATGTGCTCATCATGCCTTAACAAGATGTGCCAATCATGTCTTAAGGCATCATGTGCGATCATGCCTTAAGACAACATGTGCTCATCATGCCTTAACAAGATGTGCCAATCATGTCTTAAGGCATCATGTGCTCATCATGCCTTAAGACAACATGTGTTCATCATGCCTTAACAAGATGTGCCCATCATGTCTTAAGGCATCATGTGCTCATCATGCCTTAACAAGATGTGCCCATCATGTCTTAAGGCATCATGTGCTGCAAAAACAAAGGTAGCACTTGTTCTTCCTAGGGACACCAGTCATCCACTTGGAAATGTTATTGCATGCCACTCTTCGTTGACTAATAGCAACCCTCATAAGGTTACACCACAGTTACAGTAGATTTGGTAGCAGTAGGGTTTAAACGCTGCTTATCATCATCTTATGTGCAGAAGTTTAATTTCCTTATAAGCTGATTGCCAACCGCGTTGAATTTCTGAAGTTGCTTGGAGATATCAGCTGTTTCGCACCGGCTGTTTGTTATTAAGGGACATGAGTAGGGGAAGCTCTTCACATGAGCCAACTGAGAACTATTCACCACATTCATTACTAGCCTACAAACATTTGCTAGTACTGTACTCAATATCTAGTGTTGTGTATTTAGGAACATAAGTAGGGGAAGCTCTTCACATGAGCCAACTGAGAACTATTCACCACATTCATTACTAGCCTACAAACATTTGCTAGTACTGTACTCAATATCTAGTGTTGTGTATTTAGGAACATAAGTAGGGGAAGCTCTTCACATGAGCCAACTGAGAACTATTCACCACATTCATTACTAGCCTACAAACATTTGCTAGTACTGTACTCAATATCTAGTGTTGTGTATTTAGGAACATAAGTAGGGGAAGCTCTTCACATGAGCCAACTGAGAACTATTCACCACATTCATTACTAGCCTACAAACATTTGCTAGTACTGTACTCAATATCTAGTGTTGTGTATTTAGGAACATAAGTAGGGGAAGCTCTTCACATGAGCCAACTGAGAACTATTCACCACACTCATTACTAGCCTACAAACATTTGCCAGTACTGTACTCAATATCTAGTGTTGTGTGTTAAGGAACATGAGTAGGGGAAGCTCTTCACACGAGCCAACTGAGAACTATTCACCACATCCATCACTAGCATACAAACATTTGCTGGTACTGTACTCAATATCTAGTGTTGTGCTATCGGCCTCGTATGTATTTAGCATGATTAGAAGAGTAGCCACATGAGGAGACAGTAGGATCATATCGTCAGCGTAGCTAATTGTGTTAGTACATTAGTCGTCAATGTAACACCCAACAAGGCTAAGAGATCTATAGCCAGTCTGCATATACATTGATAGGAGAGGTTGTTCAATGGGTTCAGAACAACCCATTGGTGGTTCTGAACACAATCAGTCGAGATTATTATTCTCGACCACATTTAATCTCACTGATCGTATCGCATTCGGCTTGTGACGATCGCCTCTTTGCTCGATAGATCGTTTCCTGTGCACTCAAATCTCACGTCTGTCACACGGTAGGGCAGACAAAATTGAGATGACTCGAAAGGATGTTTGTAATTTCTTCATCCTTCATGTGCTATGCATGAGTGTCTGGTAAATGTCGTCCCATGTAGAAATATGTGAGAGACTTGAGGGAAAAAAATGTGATAGAGTTACAAACTGCTCGTAGCCTCCCTGCGGCCAACACCTACCAATGCTGGCACTTAATGCATAACTGAGTGCCAGAACTTGACCTTTAAGCGCCTGACTAATGCCTCATATACTTGACCTTGAAAGACCTGACCACTGCATTATATACTTGACCGTTAATGGCCTGACCAATGCCTTTTCTATGTCCAAAATCTAAGCAGATTGCATTTCAATGTTTTGACAATTTACGTTCGATTTCAAACTTGATGGTGTTAAAGATTATACATTTTCCTGTTCTGCTGCTGACTTACAACGTTCCTACATTTTTGCACCGGGCACTGACCTGATATCATCACAAGCCGTAGACCAGACCGCATGAGCCGCCAGGCTTAGTTGGCGGTTTTCCTACCATCAATGCCAGATGTCATTATTGTGCTATCGCACGGTTGCACGAAACTTATCTCTTATATCGAGAAGGCTAAAGATGCTTCAACACATTGGAACAAATATTTATGGTGAAACGTGGGGTATTTGAGACGCTATTATACTAGTTATGTGTAATTTTGCGGTTAAAATTGTAACCGATGATTGCGAAGGATTGCATCACAGGCTATTATGGTAAACCATTTGAAGCTGC
This sequence comes from Gammarus roeselii, assembly GCA_016164225.1. Taxonomy (NCBI): domain Eukaryota; kingdom Metazoa; phylum Arthropoda; class Malacostraca; order Amphipoda; family Gammaridae; genus Gammarus; species Gammarus roeselii. Next base: position 12,016 of record SDVV010006005.1, read on the forward strand.
TATTTTTTTGTTAATTTCCACTTGTTTAAAAGTTAATGGCATGATTGATGAACCAGCCAAGACATCTAAAGGATAAACATGGTGATTATAGGTACTATATGCTCCCCGTGGACGATACAACCTGTGCCCACTAGCGTTCGTACATATTACTCTTGAAGTTCTAAGTGGTTGGAGGCAAGAATTCGTTTCGTCTGGGTTTTTATTTTGCCTGAATAAGTAAGTTGTACTGCAACTGAACTAGACCGCGTAGCTGTAAACATTGTGTTGCGTTGCTGTCGGAGCTGACTTAGTCCGTGTAGCCGCAAACCTTGTACCAACCTCGACGATGCTACCTGTACGCACTAGCATGCATACATATTACTCCTGAAGCTCTAAATGATTAGAAGCTAAGATCCGTTTCATCTAAACGTTTTTCTTGTGCGAACTAGCGTGCGTCTGACACGACTGAAATCTTCAAATTGTTCTAACTTTGAAAACGTTGTTTTTCTCGCACACCGAGGTGTGCGAGCCTTCTGCAATCCATGATCGTCGAGCCCTACGGGGAGAGCCTGCTATGACTCGCGTTGAGGTTCCGGTGGAAATGAAGCAAATCAAATCATTATAAGCTCCATAGATAAGGTCCTTATTTTTGTTTTCGCGTTTTATTTTCGATTTATCTGCATCGAGATTGCACGTGTTGAGGTATGCACGTACGTATGAATGTTTCCTCCAGACTTATCGTTGTATGTGTACAACAGTAAAAATTTACGTAAATGGATACAATGCGATTGAAATAATGTTTAAACAATAACACGAAAGTCAATTTGCTAGCGTTGATGGTACATGAAGCTTCTATGATAAATATGTGTTATGGACTGAGAGTAAATTACATTCTGATTGCAGACTTTATTGAACACCTTCGTTGACAGAGATTTGGATTCAGAGTTTCGTACTAGTAAAGTTCTTCGGATGGAACAGTCGCATTCACTTAAAACTCACTTCAAATTTTATTTGAAATTGTAAAATTCGGTTGTTTGCACAACCGTTCAAGAAGGAATGTATCGGATGTAAACCTAACAATTGAAAGAACTGTGCAGTCTATTCTCTTAAGTTATTGACTGTTATCATTTCTCCTCCCGCAGCGTGCCTGGTGTGTGTGCACGAACATTCTTGCCGAGACCACATCTCCGACTGTTCCAAGCTCAAAAATACCAAGGTGAGTTGCCTCATCCCCAGCGGCATGCGCTGACCTCATTAAAACACGTTCATCGTATTGCCCGTCAAGTCAGGAGACCTGCTCCACGGCCTCTGCAAAAGTGTTGGATTCAGCTCCTGTGTTCATGTCTGTCTGACCCCCGCGTCAATGACACGAGGCCTTGCTTTGAAGTCATATTCCCATGCATAATAATCCAGAGGAATCTGTTCCAATATCATGCAATCCCGTGTCGTGGTAGGAGAGAGATGTGTATTCGGAAGGAAACTTGGCATAATTTCCAGAGAAACTGCGGTGATGTATACAAAGTTAGTTTCACTTGGATTGAAATGGAATGTTGAGTTTTTTTGGTGTAATTGTTTTCGCAATTTGCTGGTACAGCTTGATAATCCTGCGAGAAAGATGGCAGTATGGCCTGCACTACTGGGTTGTAAAGGTGCTGCTGTGTGGCTCCAAGAGGCTGCAGACAAATTTCGAATAACTGTTCCCGCTGTGGCAGACAATTTTTTTTTTCAATCTCACTTGGCAAAGGATTCCTACTCAATGTACTCAGAGCCTGCCTACTTTTCTTCCAAGATGGTCCAGAAACCCGGCACGCCCTTGAGTGCTGCCACCAAGAGCTCTAGTTTAGGGTCCCACCCCTCGTCGGGAGCAGCCATACTTCTGGCGGGCGCAGGGGGAGGTGGAGGCGGTGCCTTCAGACACAACTCTGCAGGGGGAGCCGTGAGGGCCAGGGGAGCGGGTGCACACTCTGCCTCTCCCACTCGGCCCCACACTCTCGCCACGGCCAGGTGAGGAGGACTACCATTGATAGTCGGGTTTGCCCCTCAGCAAACGGATCTATAGAATGATAACATAGTCCCAAAATGTGTTCAGAGACACGCAAAAGCATTGGAGCTATCCTTCAAGATGTCCCTGATCGGCAATCGCCTGGACCCTAATGGATTGCATTATTCGTTCAAATTGGAAACCACTTCTTTTGTCGTTATTAATATCGAATATTTTATACTATTTTCTTCTTGCAAAGAATTTATGAATATCAACTTTAAATATACATGTTTTAGGATTGTGTTTGCTACCTAGTTCCGTGTAACCGAGGTATTTATTTATGGAAGAACTTCAATGAATTAAGCGTGTATCCCAGATGCTTATGTAACTACAGTACTGAATGGTCTTTCACATTGGCTGGTGATCAGAAATGGTCGCCTGTTTAGCAACACCGTGAACAGGCCCGTAGGTATCATACTCAGTTCGTCTAAGGCCTGCAAGTGCTGCGTGTCTCGACATCTCGACAGGCCTTGTTGCCCCAATAGTATATTCGATTTTTTCGGGGAAGTTTTCTGCCATCTTGTTTCTTTGTTCGTGTTTAAAGCCTCTCGTGTCCAGGGTCACTGCGCTGCTTTAATACTAAAAGGTCGGCCCTAAAGAACGTGGACTCAACTCCTCTAGAAGCCCTGGTCACTTCTATCAAAGGCAATTGACTCCACTGCGCTTGTAACTCTGTTCACTTCAACCTGAAGACGTTAATCTAAGGCCATTTACTCCACTGCGTTTGTAACTCTGTTTACTTTAAATAGTATAACCACGTTAATCTAAGACCATTTACTCCACTGCGTTTGTAACTCTGTTCTTTTTGAATAATCTAACGACGTTAATCTAAGGCCATTTACTCCACTGCGTTTGTAACTCTGTTTACTTTAAATAATCTAACGACGTTAATCTAAGGCCATTTACTACGTTGCGTATGTAACCCTGTTTACCTAGACCTGAAGGCGTTAATCTAAGGCCATTGACTACATTGCGTATGTAATCGTGTTCACTTAAACCTGAAGGTGTTAATCTAACGCCACTGACTCCACTTCGCGAGTAACGCTGGTCACTTTAACCTGAAGGCGTTAATCTAAGGCCACTGACTCCACTGCGCGAGTAACGCTGGTCACTTTAACCTGAAGGCGTGAATCTAAGGCCACTGACTCCACTGCGCGAGTAGCACTGGTCACTTTAACCTAAAGGCGTTAATCTAAGGCCACTGACTCCACTGCGCGAGTAACGCTGGTCACTTTAACATGAAGGCGTTAATCTAAGGCCACTGACTCCACTGCGCGAGTAACACTGGTCACTTTAACCTGAATGCGTTAATCTAAGGCCACTGACTCCACTGCGCGAGTAACGCTGGTCACTTTAACCTGAAGGCGTTAATTTAAGGCCACTGACTCCACTGCGCGAGTAGCACTGGTCACTTTAACCTGAAGGCGTTAATCTAAGGCCACTGACTCCACTGCGCGAGTAACGCTGGTCCCTTTAATAGAATTTGATGGTATCGCTGAGCTCAAGCAGAGCAATGCAAAGTTATCTCTTCTTTGTAACTTTGTTGGTTTAATATCATATTGAGAACCTTCAAAACTGTTTATTCTCTGTTACGAGCCTCCATTCACTCGCAACTTGGCTGAGCTACTGTGAAAGTTTTATTGTTCCGCCATAGTGATGGAATCGCCTTGCTCGTGGTCCTTTTACGTTGGCTAAATTATGTAATGCGTATAATAATCTAGAACTATTACTGTTCTTGGCCATTCTGGACATGGCTTCCCACCTGCGGCACTAGCCATCCTCACTCATGAGGAGGTGAGTTTAGCAGGTGGAACTTGTTCAGCTCGCCGAATGAGCAATTGGGGACATTCCTTGTGAGATGTGAAGACTGTGGCACTTTAGGCCTTTACTGTTAGGGCGAGTTTGAACTTCTTTATTACGTTAATGATCAATTGGGGACATTCCTAGTAAGATGTGTAGACTGTGGCACTTCAGTCCTTTACTGTTAGGCGAGTTAGCGGGCAGGTGTGTGCTCATTAAAAGCGTCTAAGAGTATAACGATCAAAGCATTCCCGTTGAGCATTGCTAGCATCATGGAGTGTTGCGAGCGAGATAAGCTAACAGTTGCGCGGCCTAACGTATCCTCGCCCCTCGTAGCGCCGCCAGTCCTGTCCGGCGTCTGTCGGGGCTCTCTCAATGGAAGAGAGTCGCCACCAAGCTGGGCGTCAAGTAAGCTCCATCTCTTCACTCTGCATCCATGTTCGCTCTACCCCGCCCACTGTGTCTGCCACCCAACCTACCTGGTCCCATGCAGAAAGATCATTTGTTGACTGTTCACGGCCATCGCCGCTCGAGTCTTCATTGTTCGATGTTTTTATTTCACAACTATTTAAATGGTCCAATATTTTTCAGACCTTAGTTATATTTTTACATTTGCTGGCATTTTTTTCCGTTTTCTCTTATTGTTTATGCGAGATGGGTTTCAGCCCCGCAAATACGATTTTTCATCCTACCCATGCCCCTTATTTGCGTCTGTGGCAGTGCAGTTGGTTGCATCGTCACACCGTGTGCTGCCTTCTTAGTACATTGCATCCTCCCACAGCCTCCCTGCTCTTTTTGTTGTTGCTACAGTTCTCGTGCTACCTTATTTTCATATCACTCCTCTCTGCTCAACACACTGTTCCTCTGTGTCTTGCCTGCCTCATCCATGCTCCCGTGATTGGTACATGTTTTTCTTTCGATGTCTCTCATTAATTCCTTGCTTCGTTCGCAACTTCGCTTCGTTCTTTACCTGATGAGCATCCTTTCCGAGCTTCCTATTGTCGCTTCAAACGTATTTGTATACAAACAGACACGTTTCTATTATCTACGCTGCCTTCTTTAACCTGACAAGAAGGCAGCGCCGCCCTCACCTCTGTTTAGAAATAAAATGAATGATCCCCTTTACCATTATCGTCCTCTGTTGAGGGCGGTCAGCAATTCTCATCTCATTGCCCTCTTGCCTTCTCACTCTTCCAACCCTCCCTTTTGTTGTACTTCGCAAAAACCTCGAGTTCGATGGACTTTGACCCCAATGTGACCCCCCCCCCCCCTGAATAGAATGTAACCCCCAATGGTCAAGAGTATTGGTCACTTCCCCGGCTCATTGTTTCGGAGAACATTGAAATCACATGAGGTGGGGCGCCCTTTGTCCCTTTCTCACTTGTTCTTTCATGTCGAGCTCAGAGGTGCGGGAAAAGATCTGATGCCCTCAAATAGCTGTTCCTAGAGGTTAAGACTAACAAGTGCTGGACTTTCTTTTGTTCCCAGCGACGCACCTACCTTTCTCAGCTCAGCCGACCAATCATCTCATTATTTATCGCTATGGGTATTCCTCCTTCAAAGAGCCCTGCATCCGCCTGCAATTTCTTTGTTCGTTTATACAAGGAACTCCATTTACTCATCATCTCAGCGTGTGAACTTGAAGAGCGTGTTTTTTCTCGTTGAAATTAAAAAGTGATCGTTTGAGAGGATCATTTCAATATTGATGGCCTTGAAAATATTCGTGAAGTTTTGATAGCATTCAATAAAGTTTGATCCTTGAAATTATTTCTGATGTTGGGATGACATAAAAGAAATAGTTTTTTGTCCTTGATAATATGGTCTAGCTTCACTTTCTTACTGTCAGCCCTTCTAGCTTATAAACCATTCTTTTGGGACAGGCTGTCCTGTCCCATTTATGTATGTTTCTTTATCATAATTTCTCTAGATGTATACTGTACTCTAGCGATCAGTGTGCTTTCTAAATGTTTTCCCCTAAATTTTCAGGTAAGTTTTCCCCTGTGAAGGGCATTTGTAGTTGAGACTTCAGCATGGCGGTGTATTTGTGTCCGTTCAATTCCTCCTTATACCTACGATGTCGCTGGCAGTAGGTGTTACGATGTCGATGACAATGAATGTTACGATGCCGCTGGCAGTAAATGTTACGATGCCGCTGGCAGTAAATGTTACGATGCCGCTGGCAGTAAGTGTTACGATGTCGATGGCAGTAAATGTTACGATGCCGATGGCAGTAAATGTTACGATGCCGCTGGCAGTAAGTGTTACGATGTCGATGGCAGTAAGTGTTACGATGTCGATGGCAGTAAGTGTTACGATGTCGATGGCAGTAAATGTTATGAGGCCGCTGGCAGTAAGTGTTACGATGTCGCTGGCAGTAAATGTTACGACGTCGCTGGCCGTAAATGTTACGGTCTCGCTGGTCGTAAATGTTAAGATGTCGCTGTCAGTAAATGTTGCGAGGTCCTTTGCAGTCAATGTTCTGTAATATTAGTTTTCTGGTACAGTTTTGAGGTTTCATTTAAATGTCGTAACAAACCGGACTGATTTTACACTATACCGATTTCTTTTCCTAGCTAATGTTTCGTATTTGATAGTTCCAGTGAACTTTGCTCCCTCGATGGGATGATGCATGCGCCGTCCTTTGCTTTCAAGGCCTCTCAAGCAAATTATTTTAATTTCAGTCCAAATTTAAAGTCGTATCTATTTACGTGTAAAAAATTGTACAGCGCGGCACATTCTTGAACCGTAGGGAAATAATCAATTTCCTGTGGCTCTTTCTCCTTGCTATGACATGTCCAAACTCTTGGAGTCGGTTTCCGTCCTGTTAGTGACTTATACCAGCTCTACTCTCCCTTCCAGCACCAAGGGCGTCAACGAGGAGAAGGAAGCCGAACACCTTCACGAAGTGCCTGATAACAAGTGAGAAACAATAA
>SDVV010006006.1:0-18768 GCA_016164225.1 Gammarus roeselii
ATATAATATCGATTAGTTTCATGTAATGTTAGGTGATCGTTCGTTAGTACACTGTAGAGTTCAAAACGATCATGTAAGCTTACCGCATATGTCAGTGTTTGTTATGGGTGATAAAGCGTTAGCATGTTTTATGTATGATTTTACTGTTAGAATAAGATGTTTGTTGTAATGTTGAATTTGTTGCTCCTACCATTTCCGTCGGTTATAACGAATATTGAATAAATTCACTCTAACATTTTACTATAGTTCTGTGATGTGAGGTCAGCAATCAGCAAGATCTAGGATATGTCTAACGTACATATTTAGCGAAATATAAATCAATGTACGACAACATAGATCAAATGTCAATGAATGCATAAAGAGTTGCCATACACTGCCTAATGCATTAATTCCTAGGCAACCTAAATACTCAACCAATGGTTATATATTTTCATTCAAGTTTGATGGTTGTGTATGATATTTGGTCATGATTTTTGTGCGATGTACATAGCAAATCACTCTACATGGTTCTATTTTACGTAATTTGGTTATTATCAAACACCATGTAGGCATATACAGGGTCGTTGGCGGCACCGTGCTCGCACATGTGCCGGAACAATGTATATATACAGGGTCGTTGACGTTACCTGTGCCGGCAAAATGCATATATACAAGGTCGTTGGCAGCACCTGTGTCGGTACATGTGCCGGCACAATGCATATATACAGGATCGTTGTCGACACATGTGCCGGCACTGTGCTAGGCACATACGCCGGCACCATGTAGACACATACATACATTTGCACTAATTTACAGACTCGTTCGCCATCTGTAACATTTTACTTATGATCTGAGATGAGATTTATTCGATATCCATTATAAATCACTCCACGTGGTTCTATTTTACGTAGCTTTTTTATCAATCACACACCATATATGCATATACAGGGTCGATGACGGTCCCTGTGCCGGCACCGTGCCGGCACCATGTAGGCATATACAGGGCAATGGCAGCACCTGTGCCGGCACATGTGCCGGCACAATGTAGGCATTTACACACAGCTGTACACATATACAAGCTCGGTTAACCTCTGTATCATTTTACCTTTGATCTGTGATTTCCATTAGAATTAAGGCCCTTGCTTCTGTTACAAGATATTAAATGTGGATCAGCTACACGTCATGGTAGGTTAAAATAACTAATCATCCTAACCCAACATATTCTATCCAAGAATTATGTATTATCGATCGGCTTTTCATGCTTACAGATGATTTTTTCAGTGTTTTAGGATTTATGCATAACAAATATCTCCATTTGACTCTACATTTTGATCTATTCCTTGTAGTTTTGATACACACTTCCAAATTTGATCTAGCAAATTTCATCCATTTTTCTAGAATTTATGCATAGCAAAAAACTCCACTCGACTCTACATTTTGATCTATCCTTTGCAATTTTGATGCAAAATTCCAATTTTGATCTAGCAACTTTCATCCATTTTTCTCCACTTGAATCTACATTTTGATGTGTCCTTTGCAGTTTTGATACACGCTTCTAATTTTGATCAAGCAAATTTTATCAATTTTCCTAGGATTTATGCATAACAAATATCTCCACTTGACTCAATATTTTGATCTATCCTCTGCAGTTTTGATACACAGTTCCAATTTTGATGCAGCAAATTTCATATATTTTTCATGTAAATTACATCGTTCGTTTGATTGTTATAGCTATTTTCATACCATTCTTGATTTTTTGACACAATTCTACATCACTCGTTCATGTTATTCATGCCCATCAAACACCTAACCTAACCTAACCTTATGTATGGTATTTAGTCATTGATATACATATGAAATCCTCCACCTGACTGTAAAGACCACTTTAACATATATGTTATTTATTTCATTGACACCTCGACCCATATTAGTTAACAGAGAGGCTTCCATTTTTCCAACTGAGATGGATTGAATGTTAAATCGTTTGTTTGATTTTTATAGTTATTTTCACATGATACTTGTTTTTTTGACACAATTCTAAATCACTTTTACATGTTATTCACACCCATCAAAAACTTCACCTACTCTAACCTGATGTATGGTATTCAGTCATTGATAAATACATATGAAGCCCTCCACACGATTTTAAATGCCACTTTAACATATATGTTATTCATTTCATTGTCACTCTCGACCCATATTAGTTAGCAGAAAGGCCTCCATTTTTCAAACTTGTTGCCAGCTTCATACAATCGGATACATGGTCTCGCACTGGGGTAACCTAATTTACTTCGATAGCTCCTGTCGCTACATCCTTTGACAACTTGCACCTCTGATTTGCCTTATCTTTCCTATAATTTTCATATTCTTGAAGATGACTTTGTTTCAGATGTGAATTCATGTGTATTCAATTTTATTTCTTTTTTGCACAGATTACAGCGTCCCGTTACTTCATCACTTTCGAACAAACGGTGTCTCAAGCTATACCCCATCCTTCCTCAAAAGAACCACAAATTTGTCTGAGCAAGATCTGATCGGACTCTGATTCATATCCTACCAATCTGTATCACATCTAGATCATTCACTCCCAAGATAGGTTTATGGCAATGTTTAAATTTGAGATGACCAACATTTTAGCTTCATTTCATACCTTGTAACTTTTTCTTCTACTGGTTTCGACAATTCGATGGTACCCCCGACTAACTGACGTTATTTATTTTATTGCAATTCATTGCTTAACTCTTGAGTTTAGTATAATATAAGTATTTAATAAATTATTTCCATGATTTATTATTATTATATAGGCATTATTTACAGACCTTGCTGGCGTCATCAATGACATCTAACTCGTATTTTTTTCATTTGAAACAGCATGGTTTGTACATCGAACCATACCCATCTTCAATATGTTTAAGTTTCCTCTCAAAATCTTTCAAATTCTCCACCAAATCTTTGCTGCAAATACCGAAGGCTGTTTCATTCCTGTGTGTTCACAAATGTATTACTTCTTCTTGAACCTTAATTATTCGAAACGTCTCCAATTGAAAGTCATTCTGATATTCATCATAGAGAAATTGTTGCATACGATCCAGATTTCCTTTTGTTCGGGGGTACAATTGGTTTTACAATACCTCTGCTTTGTTACAGTCATGATGGTGATTTTCCACTTGGAACATATCAAATTCGAGATTTGTTTTCCCATTTCCCTTGAACTTTGTTACATACGACTGTAACGCGTCGACATTAGTTACCCAAAGCTGACTTCCTTTTTCCTTCATCCATATTTGGATGATTTCTCCAACTCTTTTGATTCTTGTTTTACCCATTCTGAGATAACTGGCATTTTCAACACTGGTCAATATTTGTTCAATCCGACTCATATCATCTTCGAAGATTTCTTCTTTCATGACACGTAAACTAATTTTTGCCACGTGAACATTCATTGCTGTTTATCTGAAAACGAGCCGTCATGCTCCACTTACACTCAACGTGACACTGATTCCAATCTCGGTATGCAGCTAGCTAATATAAGTTGATTACATGTTATTTTTTCGCAAAACATTAGGCCTAAAATTGCTCGCCTAGGTCATCAACGGTGTATGTATGTAGGTATGTGTATAGGGCTGTGTACGTATGTGCATGTGTATGTTCAAGCATACGAACGTGTTACACGAGTTTAAAAAAATGTATAACAAAAATTCAAAATTCAAAATTTCGAAAAAAAATCTAATTTTCGATGGGTAACAGAGCCAAGTCGGTCTATTAAAATGATAACTTGGCTACTTAAGTAAGTTGTTATCCCTAGAACATTTGAAATTTTATCGAAATTTTGATTTTAAATTTTTGTTATATATTTTTTCAACTCATGTAACACGTGCATACGCTTCAACATACACATGCACATAAGTTCCCAGCCCTATACACATACATACATACACATTTAGTTGATAACCTAGGCGAGCAATGTTAGGCCTAATGTTTTACGAAAAAAACGTGTAATCAACTTATATTGGCTACTTACATACAGAGATTGAAATCAGTTTCACGTTGAGTGTAGGTGGAGCAGGACAGCTTGTCTTCGAATAAACAACAATGAATGTTCACGTGGCAAAAATGAATTTACGTGTCCTAGAAGATGAAACCTCTGAAAATGATATGAGTCGGATCGAACAAATATTGACTAGTGTTGCAAATACCAGTTATCTCAGAATGGGAAAAACACGAGTCAAAAGAGTGGGAGATATAATTCATAAACGGATGAGGAAAAAGGAAGTTGGTTTTGGGTAACTAATTTCGACGCGTTACAGTCGTATGTAACAAAGTTCAAGGGAAATGAAAAATTAAATCTCGAAATTGATATGACCCAAGCGGAGAAGCATCATAATGACAGTAATAAAGCTGAGGTATTGAAAACAAATTGTATCTAAAGAACAAAAGAAAATATGGATTGTATGCAACAATTTCTCAATGATGAGGATCAGAATGACTTTGAAATGGAGAAGTTTCGAATAATTAAGGTTCAAGAAGAAGAAAAAATACATTTGTGGACACACGGGAACGAAAAGGTCTTCGGTATTCGCATCAAAGATATGATGGAGTATATGAAGGAATTTGAGAGGAAACTGAAATATAGTGATAATGGGTATGGTTGGATGTACAAACCATGTTGTTTCAAATAAATAAAAACGAGGTAGATGGCATTGATGATGTCAGCAAGGTCTGTAGATAATGCCGATAAAATAACAATAAGTCATGGAAATCCTTTATTAAATGTTTATATTATCCTAAACCCAAAGGTTAATCAATAAATTGCACTAAAATATATCAAGTCAGTTGGTCGGAGGTACCATCGAATCGTCGAAATCAATAGAAAAATATGTTTCATGGTATGGTACGAAGCTCAAAATGTCGCTCATCACAAATTTAAACTTTGCCATGAGGCTATCTTTGGGAGGTTAATGATCTAGATGTGATACAGATTGGTAGGTTATAAAATCAGAGTCCGATCAGATCTTGCTCGAACAAGTTTGTGGTTCTGTTGTAGAAGGATGGGGAATAGCTTGAGACACCGTTTGTTCTAAAGTGATGGGGTAACGGGGTTCTGTAATCTGCGCGAAAAATAAATAAAATTGAATAAACATAAATCCACCAGTAATGTGAGGCAACATCTGAAACGAAGTCATCGTCAGGAAAATGAAAATTATAGGAAAGAAAAGGCAAATCAGAGGTGCAAGTCGTCAAAGGATATAGTGACAGGAGCTATTGTAGTAAATTAGGTTAACCTAGTGCGAGACCATGTATCCGAAGCTGGAAACAAATATGAGTTACTTGTAACATTCAATCCATCTAAGTTTGAAAAATGGGGGGCCTCTCTGCTAAGTAATATGGGTCGAGAGTGACAATGAAAAGAATAACATATATGTTAAAGTGGTATTTTGAGTCGTGGGGAGGGCTTTATATGTATATATCAATGAATGAGTACCATACATAAGGTTAGGTTAGGTTAGGTTTTTGATGTTTATATTAGGTTTTGTAGCCGGGTTAAGAATCTTGCTACCATATCCACTACGTGTCGTAGAAGGCAACTAAAAGGGCGTCCCGTAGCCGGGAGTTAAATCGTGCTACCGTAACCCCTGCGTGTCGTAAAAGGCGACTAAAAGGGGCGGAGCGAAGGAGACAGGAATCCTGTTCTCTGTAAAACCCATTTCTAAAAGACGGCAAGACGAGCTGGGGAGGAGAGGCTTACGCCTCTCCGAACCCTACTGTTAGGGTCGCTGAATGTGCGTGGCTGTAGTAAGAACGATGTAAAGAGGAGGGAGATTGGTGAGATGTTCGTGAGAAGGAAGTTTGATGTGTTGGCGTTGAGTGAGACGAAATTGAAAGGCAAGAGAGAATGTGAGTTGTGTGTGGTTAGTGGAAGAAGTCTGGTGTAAAGGAAGGTTGGGCACGAGAGGGGTGGTTTTGATATTGAGTGATCGGTTGGCTAGTAGCGTTACCTAGTGGAAGGAGGTGTCCTCAAGATTGATGTGGGTGAAAGTAAAGTTACGCTTAGAAAAATGGGTATTTGTGAGTGCTTACGATCATGGCAGCGAGAGGAGTGAAGAGGAGAGGAAGCAATCCTGGATTGATCTGAGTGAGTGTATTGAGAGGTCCGGAGGTCATTTCGATGTGGTTGTACTGGGTGACCTGAATTGCGAGAGTGGAAGATGTAGTGGTGGAGAATGTGATGGGAAGGTATGGCGTTCCCGGTAAAAATTACAGTGGAGAAAACCTGATAGGTCGTGTATGGAGCAGGAGTTGGTGGTCGAGAACAGTTTGTTCAAGAAGCGAGATATCCACATGTACGAATGGGTAAGGATGGCTCATGATGCTTGCACTGGTGGAGAGCACTGATAGATTTTGTGCTGATATCGAGGAGAGTGGTGGGGAGGCTTTGGATGTGCGGGTGTTGAGAGGAGAGGGTGGAGGAGTGTCTGACCATCAGCTGATGGAAGGTTGATTAAGAGTGAAGTAGAAGTGGAAGGGCGACAAACGAGTGGGAGGAGAAAGAGAGGTAGTGAAAGTGACTGGACTGAATGTGAGAAGTAGAGCCAAGGAATTCCAGCAGGCGTTGAAGGAAGAATATAACAACGTGAGAGTACAGGACCTGAGAGATGTGGAGGAAGAATGGAAGGCGTTAATGGATGCGTTCCTGAGATGTGCGAAGAAGGTGTGTGGTGCGCGCCGTGTGGGCGGGTACAGAAGGAAAGGTTGCGAGTGGTGGAACGATGAAGTCAAACTGGCGGTGGCATTGAAAAGAGGAGCGTTTGAGGAGTGGTTGGAGGTGGAGTCGGTGGGGGCATATGAAAGCTACAAAGAGAGGAGAAGCGAGGTGAAGCGGGTGGTGAGGAGAGCCAAAAGAGACGCTGATGCCCGGTGGGGCAGACGGTTGTGCCAGAATTTTGAATAGAACAAAAGATGTTCTGGAAAGACGTGAAAAGGGTGAAAAAGGGCTAGTTGTTGATGGAAAGTGGTGATGTGCGGAAGAGGTGGGCCGACTATTTTTATGAGTTGTTGAATGTCGGGGATGACAGAGAGGCTGACACTGTTGCTGTGGGTGGTGGTGCTCGGATGCCAGTTTTGGGAGAAAGACTAGTGGCGGACACTACCAGGGAGGAGGTGCAGGAGGCGGTGGACGTGATGAAAGCAGGGAAAGCCCCTGGTTTGGATAGCGTTGCGATCGAGTGCCTGAAGAAGGGTGGAGTAACGATTGTCGAATGGTTGGTGAGGTTACTTAACTTGTGTTTTATGGCAGGCGTGGTACCGATTGAGTTTCGCAGTGCCTGCATTGTTCCGCTATATAAGAGCAAAGGAGATGAAAATGAATGCTGCAACTTGAGAGGTGTCAGTCTGTTTAGTGTAGTTGGTAAGTTGGACGGGTGAATGCTGATCAAATGGATTAGAGACTGTACGGACTGCGCAATTGGAGAGGAACAGTGTGGCTTTAAGAGTGGTAGAGAGTGTGCCGATCAGATTTGTGCAGTGAGACTGGTTTGTGAGAAGTACCTTGCCAAAGGGAAGGATGTGTTCTGGGCTTTCATGGATCTGTAGAAGGCATAAGACAGGATTGACAAGGAAGCGTTATGGAGGGTGTTGCGTTTGTTTGGAGTGGGCGGATATCTGTTGAAAGCGGTGCAGAGTTTCTATGTTGGGAGCCGAGCATGTGTCAGAGTGGGAAGCGAAGTGAGTGATTGGTTCACAGTAAAAATGGGACTGAGACAAGGCTGCGTGATGTCTTCCTGGCTTTTCAATCTCTATATGAATGGAGTGGTCAGGGAGGTGAACGTGAGTGTGCTGGGTCGTGACTTGGAACTATTGGAAGCGAATGGGCGGACAGGCAGTTGAGCCAATTGCTATTTGCTGATGATACGGCCCTGGTTGCAGATTCAGCGGACAAGCTATGTAGGACTAGTATTAAAGTACTGCAAGAACCGCTTTCTAGAGTCACTTTTGGGCGGGGCGGGGAGTAGGGTGCAACGCATGCAACCTTGACTCAAGCGGCCGTACGGAAGTTTGCCCAGAAACGGGGAGCGGAGGGCGTAGGGGAGGACGGGGGTCAGTAAGCGGAAAGCTTATACATGATAACAGGTTATATATTTACATAAGGGTATTTGCAATTTCAATGCTTGGGGGGTGTTGCAACTTTGTTGCATTTATGCATTTTCAATGCTGTGTCCTCTGAATGTCTTTGGGGTATTGACAAACATACATTTATAAGATTTTTTTTATTATAACTTATATGTAGTATTATATACTTAAAAAAACACTTTCCGGACACCTTCATGATGAATTTTTAACCTCGATATCATTTTCTACGTTGCACGTTGTTGATCAATTTTACACGTGGCATAGATTCAATTAGTTTATTGTTATTTTTATCTGATTGTTTTAATCCCTTGCGCTAAGCTTTACTTACTTCTGCAGTAACCCATTCGTATTTTTTTGTGAGCTAACCTATGAAGGAAAATAGATACAATATTTACAGGATGACTGACTCATTCCTAGAGAAGAACCCCTTAAGAGTATAATTGACTCATTCGATGCTTGATTGGTGGGTTCGTAGCGGTGGGGGCTTGAGATATTTTTGTATGTTTCGTTCATTTATCACTATATTTTTTTTATAGGATTAGTGTGGTAGGCATGTCTTATAACTCAATTTGCAGCCTTAGTGTGCGAACGGCCTTGTTTGTACCAGCCTGAAGGTAGGATTGCAGGCAAAGTTCTGTGTTTCCCATCTATTCAATTCTCATGTATATAATATATATAGAAATAGTTAGGATTATTTGTCAGGTTATTGGCGACTCTAGGGTTGATGCAGCATCTTCGTTACGAGAATCTATCTCCCCATATTGCATTATCCAGTTTTGAAACAGTTATATCAGTGTTACATTGACGCGGTATTCCAATAGCAAAAATACCTGAACGATATGGATTTACTGTAGGCAAAAATATTATGTTATGTTTACTTAGTAATGATCGATTGATTTATATTTAATTTTTTGTTGCTTTTGGAATTTCGATCAGTTAACTCACACAGTTTTAGGCATTTTAGGGTATTTAAGGTTTGCATCTTTCACATTATTTCAGGCATAATTGGTACGTTTTTGCACCATTTTGGTATTTTTATACGTATATATGACATTCTGTTACGATTGAGCCGTAGTTACTTTAGTTAGAGAGATGTTAATTTAACCCTGTTTTGGACAGAAGTTGTGGCTAATTTCATTGGACTTATTGCATGTACTATACCGGATTTACTATAGGTTTCATTTGTGTCGCTCGTATGTCTTGGTATCATATTCACATTTCTTGTTTGCTTGGTTAAATGCTAGTTCACTCTCATTCATCACGTTTTTGATGTATGTTTTGGGTACGGTAGAGAATTAATCTTCTTGCTTTGTTATATCTCGTGACTTTTAGTATAGGTCTTTCAGTTTTGTAGGTTCTCTGTTGAATTTCCATCTTCAATGCAATCTGGTGGTTATTTATACAATTTAGGATATATTACTATTGTATCTACAATATAGAACATTATTTCAGGTCTAATTAGTTATGCGTTGTTTATTTTTAGTGATTTATATATCTTCTTTCATCCTGATACAATATTTGACGTGGTTATTATAGATATAGGACAGACGATTAGTCACAAACTTGGTCTTGCTATTAGGGTATTGTATATTTATTGAACGACCATTCTTCAATATTTAGGAGGAGTTAGAGAGTCCCTTGACAAAAGCTCGTTCAGTTTATGCTTGTTTGTGTAAATAGACATGCATACCATGATGTATTACGCTTTTTATGTGAATTTTAGCAGAGTAGAGCATCTTATTTAGCTATTTTATATGTTGTTGTTGTAGGTTATATTTTTCCACGATAATCATAGGAATGTATGTGTAAGAGGTGGAAATCCGTACTGCATCTTTGTGGAATTTTCGTCATTGATTCCTAGCAAATATGTTGTTTAACGTTTAGAAGACGATTTACTGGATGGATGGGCCCTAGTGTAGAGGTGGTTTACACTCTTTGGTTGTCATTTTGGAGTTCCCCCATGTTCAACGTGAATTATCTACGTTCATGTAGACGTCGATCTTAAGTTCCATGGGTTTGTTAGTGAGGTTATGCGACAAGCTTCTCATCGTTGTAGTGGTTTACTTAAGTCATCAGTAAATAGAAGCCTAGCTTCTTATGGACGCACACTCTCTGAGACTCATTCTTGACCACTGTACATGTGTATAGATTTTGGTTATGTCCAGGATGTGTCTTTGTTCGAGGCTGTTCAGAGACGATGTGTTAATAGATGCATGGTACGTCTGTGGCATCGTATCATGACTGTGTGTTACCTCTAAATTTGTTATGTATCAGTGGTAGATTGCTGAGAGGTGACCTAGTAAAGCATTATAGAGTTCATATTTATGATACAGTGGGCATTGATTTTGTACTGCTAGAGGCATAGCATCAGTTAGGTCCAGGAATTTATTATAGATTTGAATGGTATCGTAGTAAAAATAACATCATTCGCATGAACTCTGTGTTAAATGTCAGATATTTTCAGTATGGCTGTTATGTTAGTATATATTCTTATTCATGAACCAGATCACGTAGGATATCGGACTGCGTTGTAAGGTCCGCAATCCACAAGATCTAGGATTTAAACCATGTCTAAGGTACATAATTAGCGAAATATATATCAATGTACGACAACATAGATCAAATATCGATGCATGCAAAAAGAGTACCATACACTGCCAAATACATTATTACCTAGGCATCTTAACCTATTCTATCCAATAGTTATGTATTTTAATGAAGTTTGATGGTTATGTATGATATTGATATGTATGAATCTATCCACTAGGGCTGTATATTTATCATATCAAAAGCAGTTGAATACATTTTCTCCAATTTGATACAGCAAATATCCTTTTCCTGATGTTTAGATTCCAGAATTTATCGATATCTCTATTACATGTTCGGATGAGACTCAGCAGGTAGGATCCAAGAGAACTAATGCACTTCAATTTGTTGCATTTTTATTGTGGATCAGTTATACGCAATGTTAGGTTCAAAGATTTAGTCATTCTAACCAACTTAAATAATAATTATATATTTTCATTCAAGTTTGATGGATAGGTATGATATTTAGTCATTATTTTGTGCGATGTACATATTAAATCACTCCCACACGGCTCTATTTTTCGTAGTTTTTCTTCTAATGTCACACACCAGGTACACACATACACGCTTTGTACGCATAGTCAGGACCGAGCACGGTAGAATGACGTCGTATACAGGGATAGTTACCGATACAATGTAGACACACACACACACACACTTTTTGAATGCATATACAGGATCGGTTAACGTCTGAGGCTTTTTACCTCTGATATACGTTTTTTCCATTAGAACAAAATCCCTTGTTATTGTTACAAGATATTAAATGCGGACCAGCTTCACGTCATGTTAGGTGCAAATAAATATTCATCTTAACCTATCCTAACCTTTTCTAACCAGGATTTTTATAGTATCGATCGAGTTTCCGTTCATTTTATCACGGTTAGTTACCGCCATATGCCTGCATATGCCGGCATATGCCAGGTATAATGTAGCTGTATTCACGGTTTGATCCCGCCATATGCCGTCATATGTCGGCATATGCCGCCATTTGCTGGTATAATGTTGACGTATTCACGGTCGATTTCGGTATATTGTTGGCATTTACACACATTTTGCACAAGGGTTACCTTACACTGCTGGATGCATTAATACCTACCCAACCTAACCTCGCCCGTAGCACAACATCCTTGCCGTTGATACAAGATTTTTTATGTGCATCAGATCCATGGTATGTTATGTTAAAAGAAGTAATTATTCTTTCCTGAACTAACCTAACTTATGTACGGTATTTAGTCAATGTTTTATACGATGCATAATACATATCTCCACTTGTCTCTACATTTTGATCAATCCTATGCAGTTTGATACACACATCCAATTCTGATCTAGTAACCTAACCTACCCTAAGGTTAGGTTTTTGATGATTTACTAGATCAGAATTAGATGTGTGTATCAAACTGCATAGGATTGATTAAAATGTAGAGACAAGTGGAGATATGTATTATGCATCGTATAAAACATTGACTGAATACCGTACATAAGTTAGGTTAGTTCAGGAAAGGATGATTACTTCTTTTAACATAACATACCATGGATCTGATGCACATAAAAAATCTTGTATCAACGGCAGGGATGTTGTTCTATGGGTGAGGTTAGGTTGGGTAGGTATTAATGCATCCAACAGTGTATGGTAACCCTTTTGCAAAATGTGTGTAAATGCCAACATTATACTGACATCGACCATGAATACGCCTACATTATACCAGCATATGCCGACATATGCCGGCATATGGCGGTAACAAACCGTGATAAAATGCACAAAAACTCGATCGATACTATATAATTCTTGCTTAGAAAAGGTTAGGATAGGTCAAGATGAATAGTTCTTTTCACCTAACATGACGTGAAGCTGGTCCACATTAAATATTTCGTAACAATAACAAGGGATTTCGTTCTAATGGAAAAAACATATATCAGAGGTAAAGTGCCTCAGATGTTAACCGATCCTGTATATGCATTCAAAATGTGTGGGCGTGTGTGTGTCTACATTGTATCGGTAACTAGCCCTGTATACGACGTCATTATACCGTGTCCGGTCCTGCATATGCGTACAAAGCGTGTATGTGTGTTTCGGTGTGTGACATTAGAAGAAAAAGTATGTAAATAGAACCGTGTGTAATGGATTTGATAAGTACATCGCACAAAATAATGACTAAATATAATACATATCCATCAAACTTGAATGAAAATATATAATTATTGGTCAAGTTGGTTAGAATGACTAGATCTTTGAACCTAACATCGCGTATGACTGATCCACAATATAAATGTAACAAATTGAAGTGCATTAGTTCTCTTGGATCCTACCTGCTGAGTCTCATCCGAACTTGTAACAGAGATATCGATAAATTCTGGAATCTAAACATCTGGAAAATGATATTTGCTGGATCAAATTGGAGAAAATGTATTCAACTGCTTTTTATATGATAAATATACAGCCCTACTGGATAGATTCATACATATCAATATCATACATAACCATCAAACTTGATTAAAATACATAACTATTGGATAGAATAGGTTAAGATGCCTAGGTAATAATGTATTTGGTAGTGTATGGTAACTTTTTTTGCATTTATCGATATGTGATCTATTTATCGTACATTGATAATATTTCGCTAATTATGTACCTTAGACATGGTTTATATCCTAGATCTTGTGGATTGCGGGCCTTACAACGCAGATCTGTATGAAAAATTGTTGGAGTGAATTTATTCAATATTTGATATAATAGACGAACATGGTAGGAGCAGCACATCCATCATTACAAAAAAATCATATTCCAACAGTAAAACCGTACATAAATCTTGCTAACGCTTCAACACTCGGAACACTCACTGACGTATGGGTAAACTTACATAAGCGTTTTGAACTCGAAAGTTAACAAATGAGCGATGACCTAACATTACTCGAAACTGGTCGATATTACTGGACTTGTAACAAGCGAAGATTGGTAAAACTACAGAGTCAAGTGGATAGATTTGAAAAGGATGAAGGCTAAATCAATGAAGAAAATACCTAACATAAGTATGAAACGAAGAAAACAGGTTAAGATAGGTTAGGATGGGTTAGGTTTAGTGCCCCACTACAATACAGACCTAAAGTGAGAAATGCTACAGTGGATCTGGTGAATGCTCGAATAAGACGTGTATTCTGAATTAGAACGCAGACTCATAACAAAGCCTGAATTGATCAAAAACTTCTAAGTGTCTAAACTGCAAACGTCTTACAAATATTTATACAAGAACGACATGCAGGAATAACCATCAAGGAAAGGCCTGCGGTTGGATAACGTAATTGAGATGTTCATTCAATTATTGAAGAATTTCAACACTAACACTCAACACAAATCCGGTAGATTAGTTCTCCAAGATAACATGGAACCGGACTAAAATGCAGTGTCGAGAGGTAGGACCTACAAATTTCTAAAGCATTACATCCAATTAGGCGTATTTTATACCCAACATTCCATGAAATTAGGCGAAAAAATGTAAAACAAGAACTAAAAAATAGCTAAATAAGATTCTCTACTCTACCCTAAGCAACAATGAATAACTATTATATACGGTGTAACCTACCACACCCAAATGATAAATCCTAGTCCGATATCCTACGTGATCTGGTTCATGAATAAGAATATATACTAACATAACAGTCATACCAAAAATATCTGACATTTAACACAGAGCTCATGAGAATGATGTTATTTTACTACGATACCATTCAAATCTATAATAAATTCCTAGACCTAACTGATGCTATGCCTCTGGGAGGACAAATCAATGCCCATTGTGTCATGAATATGAACTCTATAATGCTTTACTAGGTCACTTCTCAGCAATCTACCACTGAAATATAATAAATTTAGAGGTAACACGCAGACATGATACGATGCCACAGACGTACCATGCATCTGTTAACCCATCGTCTCTGAACAGCCTCGAACAAAGACACATCCTGGACATAAACAAAATTTAGACACATGTACAGTGGTCAAGAATGAGTCTCAGAGAGTGTGTGGCTATAAAAAGCTAGGCTTCTGTTCACTGATGACTCAAGTAAACCACTACAGCGATGAGAAGCTTGTCGCATAACCTCACTAACAAACCCACGAAACCTAAGATCGACGTCTACAAGAACGTACATAGTTCACGTTGAACATGGATGAACTCCAAAATGACAACCAAAAAGTGTAAACCACCTCTACACTAGGACCCATCCATCCAGTAAATCGTCTTCTAAACGTTAAACAACATATTTGCTAGGAATCAATGACGAAAATTCCACCAAGATGCAGTACAAACTTACACCTCTTAAACATATATTCCTATGATTATCGTGGAAAAAAATAACCTACAACAACAACATATATAAAATAGCTAAATAAGATGCTCTACTCTGCTATAATTCACATAAAAAGTATAATACATTGTGGTATCCATCCTAATAAATCGATTTATTTACACAAACAAGCATGAATCGAACGAGCTTTTGTCTAGGAACTCTCTAACTCCTCCTAAATATTGAAGAATGGTCGTGCAATAAATATACAATACCCTAACAGCAAGACAAAGATTGTAACAAATCGTCTGTTTTATATTTATAATAACCACGTCAAATATTGTATCAGGATGAAAGAAGATATATAAACACTAATATAAACAACACATAACTAATTAGACCTAAAGTAATGTTCTATATTGTAGATACAAATGTAATATATCTTAAATTGTATAATTAACCACCAGATTGCATTGAAGATGGAAATTCAACAGAGAACCTACAAAACTGAAAGAGCTATACTAAAACTCACGAGATATAACAAAGCAAGAAGATTAATTCTCTACCATACCCAAACATACATTAAAAACGTGATGAATGAGAATGAACCAGCATTTAACCAAACAAACAAAAAATGTGAATAAGATACCAAGACATTCGAGCGACACAACTGAAACCTATAGTAAATACGGTATAGTACATACAAAAATCTAATGAAATTAGCCACATCTTCTGTCCAGAACAGCGTTAAATTAACATCACTTTAACTAAAGTAACTACGGCTTAATCGTAACAGAATGTCATATATACATATAGAAATAACAAAATGATGCAAAAACGTACCAGTTATGCCTAAAAATAATGTGGAAGATGCAAACCTGAAATACCCAAAAATGCCTTAACTGTATGAGTGAACTGATCGAAATTCCAATAACAACACAAATTCAATATAAAGCAAT
Source organism: Gammarus roeselii (assembly GCA_016164225.1). Classification (NCBI taxonomy): domain Eukaryota; kingdom Metazoa; phylum Arthropoda; class Malacostraca; order Amphipoda; family Gammaridae; genus Gammarus; species Gammarus roeselii. Next base: position 15,933 of record SDVV010006006.1, read on the forward strand.
CGATCATTACTAAGTAAACATAACATAATATTTTAACTTACAGTAAATCCATATCGTTCAGGTATTTTCGCTATTGGAACACCGTGTCAATGGAACACTGATATAACTGTTTCAAAACTGGATAATGCAATATGGGGTAGATAGATTCTTGTAACGCAGATGCTGCATCAACCCACAATACATACCTCAAGTCGCAAATAACCTGACAAATAATCCTTACTATTTCTATAGATATTATATACATATGAAATAAATAGATGGGAAACACAGAACCTTGCCTGCAATCCTACCTTCAGGCTGATACAAACAAGGCCGTTCGCACACTAAGGCTCTAAATTGAGTTATGAGACATGCCTACCACACTAATCCTATAAAGAATATATAGTGGAAAAATGAACATAACATACAAAAATATCCCAAGCTCTACCCTACAAACCCACCAATCAAGCATAGGATGAGTCAATTATACTCTTAAGTGGTTCTTCTCTATGTATGATTCAGTCATCCTGTAAATATTGTATCTATATTCCTTCATCGGTTAACTCACAAAGAAATACGAATGAATGGGTTACTACAGGAGTAAGTAAAGCCTAGCGCAAGGGTACTGATTAAAACAATCGGATAAAAATAACAATAAACTAATTGAATCTATGTCACATGTAAAATTGATCAACAGCGAGCAACGTAGAAAATGATATTAAGGTTGAAAATTCATCACGAAGGTGTCCGGAAAGTGGGGCTTTTTAATATATAATACTACATTTAAGTTATTACCAATAAAATTCTTATAAATGTATGTTTGTCAATACCCCAAAAAACATTCAGAGGACACAGCATTGAAAATGCATAAATGCATCGAAGTTGCAACACCCCCCAAGCATTGAAATTGCGGATACCCTTATATAAATATATAACCTGTTAACATGTGTAAGCTTTCCGCTCACTGACTCTCGTCTTACCCTACACCCCCCGTTCCCCATTTCTGCGCGAACCCCCATACGGCCGCTTGAGTCAAGGTTGCATGCGTTGCACCCTACCCCCCGCCCCGCTCAAAAGTGACTCTAGCAAGTGGTTCGTGCACTACTTTATACTACCTGTAGGCTAGTGTCTGAGTTTAGTAGTGTGTGAGAGGAGGAAGCTTCGATTGAACGTGGGTAAGAGTAAAGTAAGGAAATGCTCGAGGCCTGTCGATGCAATCAAAATTAGTTTCACCCTAAATGGAGAGCCCTTGGAGGAAGTTCAGTGTTTTAGGTATCTGGGCTCCCATGTGGAGATAACTCAACTAGTGGAAACTGAAGTGAAGGCGCGAGTGAAGGAGGGGTGTAAATTGTTGGATGCACTGAAGAGTGTAATAAGCTGTAGGACGTTTGGGATGGAAGCAAAGGAAAGCTGTATGAGGGTGTTGTTGTCCCAACTGTGCTCTACGGAGCTGAGACTTGTGGGGTGAGATCAGAGGAGAGAAGAAGGTTGAATGTTTTCGGGATGAAATGCTTGACGAGCATGGCTGGAGTAACGCTGAGAGACCGGATCACCAACGACGTAGTTCGAATCAGAACAGGGATGAAGAAAAAGTTGGAGGACAGAGTGGATTCGCGTGTTTTAAGATGGTTCGGGCACATGGAGAGGATGGATGAAGGGAGACTGGTGAAATGGGTGACGAATGCGGAGACGAGTGGTCGCAGGCCTAGAGGTAGACTGAAGTTTGGGTGGATGGATGGTGTGAAGCAGGCGTTAGGAAGGAGAAACATGAATGTGGAGGTGGCGAGAGAGCGTGCAATGAACAGGCGTGAGTGGCGAAAGTTGTGAATGGTTGATTTTGACGCGTCTCTGATGTAGCCGCCCTTGGCATCGCGCTGTCGGGATGGTCGTGAGTAGGGGGGGCCCGGTCATTATGACTCGGTGGGGGTAAGCCAGTGAAAACTGTCGGGCCCTGACAACGGACCCTCAGACTGCACTCGTGACCCGGAGTGTATGTTGCGGGGGTACCGGCCAGACCCTTTAGCACAAAAGGGCTACGTTGTGTGAGTGTGAGCGTATAAGGGTGTGAAGTCTGCCTTGTCATCGGAAACCCCCCTTTCTGAGGGATGCAGCCAATTGTCTGTATCTATATCTGTTATTGTATCTGTGAATAACATGTATAAATGATGAAGAATTGTGCCAAAAAATCAAGAATCATATGAAAATAGCTCTAACAATCAAACGAACGATGCAATTTACGTATGAAAAATGGATGAAATTTGCTAGATAAAAATTGGAAGTGTGTATCAAAACTGCAAAGGATAGATCAAAATATAGAGTCAAGAGGAGATAATTGTTATGCATAAATTCCAAAACACTAAAAAGATCATATGTAAGCGTGAAAAGTCGATCGATAAATCATAATTCTCGGTTAGAATAGGTTAGGTTAGGTTAGGATGATTAAATATCTTGTTACAAAAGCAAGGGCCATAATGCTAATGGAAATCACAGATCAAAGGTAAAATGACACAGATGTTAACCGAGCCTGTATATGTGTACGACTGTGTGTATATGTCTACATTGTGCCGGCACATGTGCCGGCACAGGTGCTGCCATTGTACTGTATATGCCTCCATGGTGCCCGCACAGCGCCGGCACAGTGCTGCCACAGGTGCCGTCATCGACCCTGTATATGCATACATGGTGTGTGATATTAAAAAATAACTACGAAAAATAGAACCATGTGAAGTGATTTCATATGTATAACGAATAAATCCCATCACAGAACAGAAGTAAAATGTTACAAATGGTGGAGGAGTCTGTATATAAGGTCCCGCACCGACCCTGTATACGTGCATTGTGCCGGCACATGTGCCGG
>SDVV010006007.1:0-18768 GCA_016164225.1 Gammarus roeselii
ACATATGTAAAGTAAAATGGTGAAGAAAAAAAATTAGATATAAGTGAAGATACTTTCGAACGCGCTGGAGACTGTCCTTCTGGAGCCGAAAGTCAAACCAGCTTACAGTGCAGCATCAAGTAATAGATATTGGACTAATTAGAAGTTAGGTTTATTACTGCGTTACGTCTAAGTCCTTTATGCCGCGAATGTTAAAGGTATGCGTGTGCGCCACTGCAACACGAGGAACAAAAACTTAGAAGGTGCCGAGGACATATGGTCATAGCGCTCCCGGGTTGGCAGCAAGGTGGAATAATACTCGGCTTACCCTGCTTTAGTGCCCCTAGGATTTGCAGTTGTCTTTATTGTGATGAAGGCGATGCACCCCAACAGCTGCTGAAGAGGAAGATGAAGAAGAAACGGGAAACGGGGATCCCATGCATGAGATCTACACTCAGTGTAGGGAATCTCACGCATGAAAACAGCAGGAATGGGAAGAAGAAAAAGGGAGAGTCGTAGTTAAAGGTTGCATGAAAGGAAGGGTGCAACTTGGCTGTTATTAGCCCCCGAAAAGGAGAATAGTAAGGACCGGTGTGAGTACGCGCACGTGCTTGCCGACGAAGTCATGAACTAGGCAAAAAAATGGTCTCCCAAAATAACACATGCTAAATGATAGGAACAGTTCCCGATAACCCTCCCATCCTGCAGTGTAGTTCACCATTGGCTAGATAAAAGTAGGTTAAAGTTACCGGGAGATCTAGGACACTGTGTTCATCTAGCAGCGAAAATCTAACTTGACATAATCGATGTAAGATGAAATCGTCCCTCTCTGAGCACAACTCTGTTCTCGCTTCATTCAAAATAATGCGGACATGGAGGACGACTAGCAAGAGCAGAGCCAGGTATTGGGGAGAAGTCGAGCAGTAGCGCACTCGTGTACTTTTTATTGTGGCGTCAAACTAGACAGAAAAGTGCGCTCCAATTTAATTTAGTAGTAATTTCAAATATTGTTGAACTGCAGAGGCGGAGGCCATGGCACTTCAGCTCTTGGTGTACCACTGTTACTCACGGTATGCCCAGCCAGGAGAGCACCTGTGTAGTCATGCCTCCTATCAGGATGACGGTCACAATGACAATGAGGGACGTCGTGGTGATGATGGCCTGGCGAGCGTCTGTGCTGGCGTTGCGCAGAGCGAGGGCAAAGGCGATCGCGCCGCGCAGGCCTGTCAACAAGAGAAATATCAACAATGCAATAGGAATGGCCGTTAACAACACGCTCATGCCGCACAGGTCACTCAACCTGAGGGATGGTCGTCAACAACACGATCATGACGCGCAGGGCTGTCAACGAGAGAGATGGTTGTCAACAACACGCGAGATGAAACACAATGTTTCAAATCGTTAGAGAACTTTTGTTCTTATTCAATGATACAGCACAAATACAGACACTAGGCCGAATCCCTCAAGAAGGTAGGTCCCTGACGGCAAAGCGCACCTCAAACTCCTCTTATACACTCACGCTCTAACAGCTTCACCCTATTGTGCTAGAGGGTCGGCTGGAAGACCCCGCAACACACTTTGGGTCAGGCATGCGGTCAGAGGTCAGTGTCAGCAGCAGGGCTGCCACTAGGTGGTAGCCAAAAAAAAGTGAGTAAGTAACCAAATAAAATAAAAAGTAACTTCTAAGTAAAATTTTTATTATTAAGTGACATCAAGTGACCATGAAATATGCTTTCAAGTTACATGTATAATAAATAGGCAAGTGTGAATGTTTTTTCATACCAAATTACCATCTAGGACTATTCAACAATTTCTAGATACATAGCACAACGATTCACATTGATATCGAAGACTTTGAAATGAATTGAGAACTCTCAACCACTCAATATAATGTTTTTTATAATGTCCCCTACCAGCCGGTTGAATTGAATGCGAAATATTTTTACCGATGAATAAAACTTAGATTATGCATGGTATTGCAATGATTGCTGACATAAAACAGTATTAAAAAAATTATATACTTTGTTTACAATTAATAAGTAGGTAGTTATCTAGAATTTGGTTATACAGATACAGACACTAGGCCGCATCCCCCAGAAAGGGGGGTGGCCGACGGCAAGGCGCACCTCACACCCTCATACGCTCACACTCACACAACTTAGCCGTTTTGTGCTAAAGGGTCCGGCCGGTACCCCCTCAACATACACTGGGTCACGAGTGCAGTCCGAGGATCCGTCGTCACCAACAGGGCCCGACAGTTTTCACTGGTTTATCCCCGCCGCGTCATAAAAGCCGGGTCCCCCCACCCACGCCCATCCCGACAGCGGGGAGCAAAGGGCGGGAAAGCACATCATAGCAGCGTCAAAATCAACTCCACTCACGCCTGTTCATTGCACGCTCTCTCGCCACCTCCACATTCATGTCTCTCCTTCCCAACGCCTGCTTGACACCATCCATACACCCAAACTTCGGTCTACCTCTAGGCCTGCGACCACTCGCCTCAGCATTCATCACCTTTTTCACCAATCTCCCTTCATCCTTCCTCTCCATGTGCCCGAACCATCTCAGAACACGCGAATCCACTCTGTCCTCCAACTTCTTCACAATCCCTGTTCTGTTTCGGACCACGTCATTGGTGATCCGGTCTCTCAGCCTTACTCCAGTCATGCTCCTCAAACATTTTATCTCAAAAACATTCAACCTTCTTCTCTCCTCTGCTCTCACCTCCCAAGCCTCAGCTCCGTAGAGCACAGTTGGGACAACATCACCCTCATACAGCCCTCTCTTTGCTTCCATTCCCAACGTCCTACAGCTCCTTACACTCTTCAGTGCACCCGACACTTTACATCCCTCCTTCACTCGAGCCTTCACTTCAGTTTCCACTAGTTCAGTTTTCTCCACATGGGAGCCCAGATACTTAAAACACTGAACTTCCTCCAAGAGCTCTCCATTTAGGGTGACACTAATTTTGCTCGCATGGACAGTCCTCGAGCATCTCATTACTTTACTCTTACCGACGTTCTCTCGAAGCTTCCTCCTCTCACACACTCTACCAAACTCAGACACTAGCCTACATAGCTTCTCCTCCGAATCCGCAACCAGGGCCGTATCATCAGCAAATAAATAGCAACTGGCTAGAATTTGGTAATATCATTAAATTAAATAGAATAATGTAATACTGGTACTCTTCATCGCACAGGTTTACATATGAAGAATTATATAATAGCCGGGGCTTAGAATAATGCTATCGCAATCCCTGCGTGTCGTAAGAGGCTACTAATAGGTGGAGGGGGGGGGTGCGAAGGGGCTAGGAATTCCCTCCTCTGCAACAAATTCTAAAAGACGGCAAGACGACCGGGGGGAGAAGAGGCTCACAGCTCTCCGAACCCGATTGTTAGGGTCGCTGGATGTGAGTGGTTGTAGCATAAATGAAGCAAAGAGGCGAAAGATTAGTTAGATGTTTGTTAGGAGGAAGTTAGATGTGTTGGCGCCGAGTGAGACTAAGAAGAAGGGTAAGGGCGAGTGTGAGTTTGGAGTGGTAAGTGGAAGGAAGTCAGGCGCGGATGAAGGTTGGGCACGAGAAGGTGTGGTGTTGTAATTGAGTGATTGACTGGCTAGTTGTATTACTGAGTGGAAAGAGGTGTCCTCAATGATTGATATGGGTGAAAGTAAAGTTTGGCGTAGAAAAATTGGTATTTGTGTGTGCGAACGGACCTGGTAGCAAGAGGAGTGAGGAGGAGAGGGAGCTATTTTAACCGACCTGAGCGAGTGTAGTGACAGTTTTGGAAGTCAATTCAATGTGGTTTTACTGGGCTACCATAATGCGAGAGTGGGAGATGCAGTAGAGGATAATGTGATTGGAAGGCGTGACGTTCTGGTAGGAATAACAGTGGAGAAAACCCGATAGGTCTGCGTATGGAGCAAAAGTTGGTGGTCGGGATCAGTTTGTTCAAGAAGCGAGATATCCACAAGTACACATGGGTAAGCGCTGATGGATTTTGTTCTTATTTGGAGGAGAGTGGTGGGGAGGCTGTTGGATGTGCGGGTGTTGAGAGAAGAGGGTGGAGGAGTATCTGACGATCTACTGGTGGAAGGAAGATTAAGAGTAGAGCGTAGGTGGAAGGGGAAGAAAATAGTGGGAGGAGGAAGAGAGGTAGTGAATGTGAGTGAGCTAAATGAGAAAAGCAGAGCGGAGGAGTTCCAGCGGGCGTTGAGGGAGGAATTTGACAACGTGAGAGGACAGGACCAGCAAGATGTGGAGTAAGAATGGGAGACATTCAGAGACGCCTTGTGGAAATGTTCGAGAATGTGTGTGGTGTGCGACGTGTGGGCGGGTGCAGACGGAAGAGCTGCAAGTGGAAGAACCAGGAAGTCAAACTGGCGGTGGAGCAGTAGAGAAGAGCTTTTGAGGAGTGGTTGCAGGCGAAGTTGGTAGTGGCGTATGGCAACTATAAGGAGAAGAGGAAGAAGGTAAAAAAATGTTCAGGGAAGAGGTTAAGCTGGTGAGAAAGGGTGAGACTGGGAAGGAGGAGGCGGTGAAAGATGAAAACGGCCAGTTGTTGACAAAGAGTGGTGGTGTACGGAAAAAGTCATACAGATACAGACACTAGGCTGGAATCCCCATCAAAAGGCTCCGGCCGGGGCCCAAAAGGCTCCGACGGGGACCCCGCAACACACCTTCCGGGTCATGAGTGCGATTTGCGGTCAGTGTCGGCAGCAGGGCCCGATGGCGTGACTGGTTTAACCTGCCGCGTCATGACAACCGGTCCCCCCGCCCCCGACCATCCTGTCTCTAGACGATATGCCTAGGGCGGAAAAGCACATCAGGGCAGCGTCAAAACTCCACTCACGCCTATCCAGTGCACGCTCTCTCGCTACCTCCACACTCACGTCTCTTCTTCCTAACGCCTGCTTCACACCATCCAACCATCCAAACTTTGGTCTCCCTATAGGCCTACTCGCCTCTGACTTCAACACATTTTTCACCAATCTCCCTTCATCCATCCTCACCAAGTGCCCGAGCCATCTCAGAACACGCGAATCAACTCAATCCACTAACTTCTTCACCATGCCCGTTCTGATGCGAACCACGTTAGTGAATCTGTCCCTTAGCGACACTCCAGCCATGCTCCTCAAACATTTCATCTCTAAGACATTCAGCCTTCTTCTCTCCTCTGCTCTCACCCACAAGTCTCAGCTCCGTACAGCACAGTTGGCACACCGACACTCATACAGCCCTCTCTTTGCTTCTTTCCCCAACGCCCTGCAGCTCATTACGCTCTTCGTGCACCCAATACTTTATACCCTTCTTTCACTTGTGATTTCACCTCAGTTTCCCCTAATTCAGTCTTCTCCACATGGGAGCCCAGATACTTAAAACACTGAACTTCTTCCAGCAACTCTCCATTTAGGCGGACACTAATTCTGCTCGCATCGACAGTCCTCGAGCATCTCATTACTTAACATTTACCCTCGTTCACTCGAAGCTTCCTCCTCTCACACACTCGTCCAAACTCAGACACTAGCCTACATAGCTCCTCCTCCGAATCTGCAACCAGGGCCGTGTCATCAGCAAATAGCAACTGGCTCAGCTGCCAGCACCGCCCATTCGCTTCCAACAGCTCCAAGCCACGACCCAGCACACGCGCGTTCACCTCCCTGATCACTCCATCCATATAGATATTGAACAGCCAGGGAGACATCGCGCAGCTTTTTCTCAGTCCCACTCCATACAAAAGCAACACCTTCCACAGCGATTCCCTGTCAATCCTGTCGTATGCCTTCTCCAGATCCATGAAATCCCAGAACACGTCCTTTCCAATTGCAAGGTACTTCTCACAGACCTGTCTCACTGCAAAAATCTGATCAGCGCACCCTCTACCACTCCTAAAACCACACTGTTATCTCCAATTGCGCAGTCCGTAGTCTCGAATCGTTTTGATCAGCACTCTCCCGTTAACATACCAACCACACTTAATAGACAGATACCTTTCGAGTTGCAGCATTAATTTTTATATTTCCTTTGCCCTTATACAGCGGAGCAATGCAGGCACTGCGCCCCTCAATTGGAACCACGCCTGCCACAAAACACAAGTTCAGTAACCTCACCAACCATTCGACAATCGTTACTCCACCCTTCATCAGGAACTCGGTCGCAACGCCATCCAAACCAGGGGCTTTCTCTGCTTTAATCACCTCCACCGCCTCCTGCATCTCTTCCTTGGTAATGTCCGCCACAAGTCTCTGCCCCAAAACTGGCATCCGAGCACCACCACCCACAGCAGCAATGTCAGCATCTGTCATCCTCGACATCAACAACTCATCAAAATACTCGGCCCACCTCTTCGTGCATCACCGCTTTCCATCAACAACTGGCCGTTTTCATCTGTCACCACTTCCTCCTTTCTGGTCTCTCCCTTTCTAACCTTCTTCATCTCTTTCCAGAACATCTTTTTGTTCTCCTCAAAATTCTAGCACAGCCGTCTGCCCCACCTGGCATCGGCGTCCCTTTTGGCTGTCCTCACCACCCGCTTTACCTCGTTTCTCACTCTCTGTATAGCCTTCATATGCCACCACCGACTTCATCTGCAGCCACTCATCAAACGCTGTTTTCCGTGCCACCGCCAGTTTAACCTCCTCGTTCTGCCACTCGCAACCTTTCCTTCTGCACCGCCCGCACGGCGTGCACCACACACATTCTTCGCACATCTCAGCAACGCATCTCTTAACATCTCCCATTCTTCCTCCCCATCTTTCAGGTCCTGTCCTCTCACGTTGTCATATTCTTCTCTCAACGCCTGTTGGAACTCCTCAGCTCTGCTGCTCACATTCAATTCACTCACTTTCACTACCTCTCTCTCCTCCTCCCATTCTTTTGTTGCCCTTCCACCTCTGCTCCACTCTTCATCTACCTTCCACCAGCAGATGGTTAGACACCCATCCACCCTCCCCTTTTAACACCCACAAATTCAACAGCCTCCCCACCACTCTCCTCGATATCAGCACAAAATCCATCAGCGCTTACCCATGTGTACTTGCGGCTATCTCGCTTCTTGAACAAACTGTTCCCGACCACCAACTTTTGCTCAATACACAAACCTATCAGGTTTTCCTCACTGTCAAATCTACCGGGAACGCCATACCTTCCTACCACATTTTCCAGCTAGCCCATTTTAGTCGCCTTTACGACACGCAGGGGTTACGGATACACGATTCTACTCCCAGCTACAGGGCGCTCTTTTAGTTGCCTTCTACGACACGCGGTGGGTACGTTAGCAAGATTCTAGCGCTCCGGCTACAAGGCGGGGCACAAAATTTAAAACCGAAGAAACGTCTAATAGCAAGCGATAACAAAGTTTACAAAAAGTCATGTTTACACCCATAGAACTCACAGATTTGAGCGACCCGTCCTGACCCAGTAGTCACGGTAATGAATTGCTAAAACTCTTTTAGTATTCAGGGAAGATAATTGATTTTTGTTTCATATGAATGACACATGTCATTTTCAAATTAATTACTTCTCTGTAGTTTGGCATCTTGCATGTTTCACTGTTACACTAACTATTACTTACTTTGCAAAGCGCTTACCGATTTAGGACCTGTTAGTCCCTGACGACGGAAAATTTGAATTTGCCGATATCACTTTTGAAACACAGGATGCTATAAATTTCCATCAGTGATGCCAAGTGAAAAATAAATCCCCAAAGCAGATCAATGACAACAAAATAACTATCAAAATGCGTCGGCCGAATCATGGTTGCCATTGTGTTTATTTCACGCCTCACTTACCCAAAGCTCGCTTTTGAATCAAACTGAAGTTCTTAGGTGCTCAGCTGGCTTAAGAAATTGAAGTTCAAAAAAACACTAGCCAGTAAGGAAATTGACCCCAGGAGTGAACACGAACATTGTTAATCTGCCTTAAATGAATTGATTTGAGCCTCATTTCCACCCGAGCCTCAACGCGAGTTATCGTTGGCTCCCCCGTAGGGATAGGCCTCAAACAGGTGCAACATGAAACATTCGGTTCATTCATGGCTATCAAACATAAGGGTCACACCATTCATACAAGTCAGTCTCGCTTCATTTAGCCTATTGGGAATAGTACACCAGGGTGGAGACTCATTCATCTGAACTGGAGCTTCGACACCCTGACGTAAAATGTGAGCTGAGTTTTTAATGAATTGTTGTAAGTCGAGGATGACAGAGAGGCTGACATTGTTGCTGTGGGTGGTGGTACGCGGATGCCGGTTTTTGTTGAGAGACTTGTTGCGGACATTACTGAGGAATAGGTGCAGGAGGCGGAGGAGGTGATGAAAGCAGGGAAAGCCCTTGGTTTGAATAGCGTTGCGACTGAATGCCTGGAAAGGGTGGAACAACGATTTTTCGAATGGTTGGCGAGGCTACTGAACATTTATTTCGTGGCGGGCGTGGTACCGATTGAGTGGCGCAGTGCCTACATTGTCTCGCTGTATTGGGGCAAAGGTGATAAAAATGAATGCTGCAACTCAAGAGGTATCAGTTTGTTGTGGGTGGTCGGAAAGTTGTATGGGAGAGTGCTGACCAAAAGAATTAGTGAATGTACGGATTGCGCAATTGGAGAGGAACAATGTGGCTTTAGGAGTAGTAGAGGGTGTGCCGATTAGATTTTTGTAGTGAGACAAGTCTGTGAGAAGTACCTTGCTAAGGGAAAGGATGTGTTCTGGGCCTTCATGGATCTGGAAAAGGCATACGACAGGATTGATAGGGAAGTGCTGTGGAGGGTGTTGCGTTTATATGGAGTGAGCGGAAAGCTGTTGTAAGCAGTGCAGAGTTTCTATGTTGGCAGCCAAGCATGTGTCAGAGTGGGAAGCGAAGTGTGTGATTGGTTCACAGTGAAAGTGGGTCTGAGACAAGGCTGAGTGAAATCTCCCTCGCTGTTCAATCTCTATATGGACGGTGTGGTTAGGGAGGTGAACGCGAGTGTGCTGGATCGACGCCACCGACACCCACACAAACCAGCAGCACCATCCCCTCCTACCTGAGAACATAAGCATGTGCATGAAGCTGGCGGGTATCTTTTGCGTTCTCCTGATGTTGAGCAGGACGGCCAGAACGTAGATGTTGAGCGCCCGCCCCACGAAGATACCGATGAACGCAAACACAATGAAGTCTAGCTCCCAGCGATGGTGCTCAAACGTGAACATAGAAACGCCGATATAGCTGAAGATGAAGTTCTCTGAGAGGAAGTTTAGGAGCTCAAACAGGGACTTGGTGGCCAAGCGGCTGTCGGGAGAGAGGTTGTTGAAGGTGTAATGCGCCTGGCAGATGCCGCAAAAGAGCACAGAAACTATACCAGAGAGGTTTGTGGCCTCTGCCATGAGGAAGGTGGAGTAGGACATGAGGACGAAAAGCACGCTCTCGAGGAGGGGGAAGTCTCTGAGCCGCGTGAACTTGGTGAGGATCGCGGTGAGGCAGCCCATCACCACGCCTGTGGGACGACAGTGCGGTCAGGGATAATCAGTATATTCTTAGTTTTAGAAATTGGGTTAGTAAAAAAACACCGATTGATTCTTTGACGTTCGACGCTACGACAATGACTTCACCTCGCTAGAAATTTCGGTTATGACAAATTATTCGCGCTCTATGACGTCCTTCAGCAACCTAAAAAATTATAGCTAGTGTATGGGGATTCTTTTTAAGATAACTACACTCAGTTTGGGAAAGATGCAGTTAGGTAGGCTAGCGTGAAGGAATGCTTCGTAATGAACAAACATATGTCAATACACCCCACACAATATTAGATTAGAGAGACCAGAGGTGCCTTGAGCGGCAGAGTCAATGTCGTTAAAGTATCAAACGTCTGATGAATAGAAAGAATAAGACCTTTCTCGTTTCTGGTCATTACAGAGATCGAGTTTAAATTAAATTTATCCGCGGTAGACAAAGCACTGTTTGATCAAATAGCTAGATGATACTATAATGTCACCTGGAAGACGTGCGTAATTAGGGTGTGAGTAAGAGTGCAGCAGCTTACTCACCAATCATGAGTGAGGAGGTAGAAATGATGACGAAGTTAAGTGTGGCCATAAAGAAGGCTTTGGTCTCGAAGTTACCGCTTTTGCTGCCGTAGCTCTCGATGGCGCTGATGAGGGGGAAGAAGGAGGGAATTAGTGTCAAGAACAATTGTGCGCAATGAAATGGGCGCTCTCCATAACGTTACAGTTACGCACACTAGAATACATAACTAAATAATACAAAATACTTCATTGTTACTTGACCAGGTTATAATACATCAATAAGGACAGAATGTCAAGCCTTCTGTCAAGGAATCATTTCCTAGCTCGAGAATGTCGGCGCCTGGTCCAGCCGGGAAGCATAACCCAACTCAGCAAATGATGAAGTCTCGAGTCTAAGAAGCTGGTATAATTAAGAACGTGTGGACGAAACCCACGAATAAAAAGATGAGATTAGAGTGGCCAAGGTTTCTAGCGCAGTTCGAATCCATGTCTTCTGGCACCGAACGTCGGCGCTAATATCAAGATTAAATCAGAGTGGTCAGGGTTCCTAGCGCGGTAGGAGTCCATGTCTTCTGGCACCAAACGTCCGCGCGAATAATAAGATTAAATTAACCCTACCGAAGGCATGTAGTGAGAATCCTCACTACTAATTCTTAAAACTAAGAAATTAACTATTTATCGTCTTTGCACAAACTTAACCGTCGAGCTATGCTTCAAGGAGACCATTTCCTACTCTCTGAGAGAAAAAAAATAACATTTATTGATAACAAGTGGACTAAACAAAGAAAATAGTAAAATATTGTATAGATCCTGTTGCAAGAGGCTTCTCTCTTAGCCCAGCGTAGCCACGAAACGAGAGCTAGCAGCGCTTTGTGTGACACAGGATAGACCGGCAGTCACCGTTCAGCAGTAGTCATGTTAGGTTATGCTCAGCCTCCGCTCTCTTGTTTGCAGGGTGCTGCACTGACTCCACTCTCTTTTGTAATCCGCGTGCTGTTGCCGTGCTAGCTAGCAAATCGTTATGAATTGAGAAGATTCTATTCAAAGTGCTTCACGATGACGAACTGTATACAGGAAATAACAATGATATAATAACGAAAATCTAGAGGCTAATAACATCAAGTATCAGTGATGAACCCAGAGATGATGTAGTGAATCCGGACGGTCGGCACAAAACTGACACAGAACAGGAAAGTCCCATAGCATTGATCTCGCTCGATGAGCTAAACTTCAATGCTGTTGAAAATCCAGCTACCGAAGTAAATCATATTGTAGTGATGAATAAAAAGTCCAAGAATGAGCCAGGAAAAACAATAGAACAAGAATTAGACAGGAAAAACAATACACAATTCGACCAACAGATAAAAAAGCTGCTGAGAATATCATCACGACCAAGCCACAGGTGAAGGTGGCTGCCCGTGATGTTGTGACGCCCTATGAAACGTGGAATTTCTTCTCCTTTGATGAAATGTTGTGCAAAATTATTCATGGATCAAATATGACGATTGCTGCTACCATTGCTACCGTCCAGCTGCAACCTGAAAACCCGTTGCTTCCCAATGAGAAAATAGTGGAATTGACAGAGATGAGAGCATTTATTGGTGTGTAGTACCTTCGTGGTCTTCAAGGGTTGAATCATCAAAGCCTTCAGTTGCTATTCTCTGATGAAATTGGCCCTCCTGCCTTTAGCGCTTGCCCATCATCTAGGCAATTTTAATTCTTCCATTCACATATTTCCTCCAACTATTTAACTGATAGAACTAAGCGATTAAAGTATGACAGGTTTGCGGCAATAAGAGAATTATTTAACAACAATTGCAGTTCTGCTCTAAATCCTCCGGATTACTTTTATCTCTCGATGAGACTTGAACAATATTTTTGCAGCAGCTCTCATTCGGCAGAATAAAGCAAACCATGATTTTTTTTATATTGCACGAAAAAAATCCACCTGAGAAACCTTGTAATTAACAATAAATTTGTTTTTGTTAATGTCAGCGGCATAGTTACAACTATCAATAGTCATGGATTTGCTCGAAATTTCGACAAATAGATTATTTGCAACTGAATTTCATGATCAGTGAAATCAATTTTGTTACATTGAACAACATAATGGATAGAGCTAGGATATTTAGCAAAATGTTTCAATAAACAATGAATGACCATTCAGACTGTTCCAGTTACCCGTGAACGGTCATTCAGACAACCGTTTTCTCTTGTCAGGTCCCTCTCGCGGCACAGGAAGAGAGCAGCACTACTCGCTCTCTCCTGACGGGGCTGCCAGAGGCAGCGCGAACATTTCAATAGTAAATTGTTTCTTATAAAGCTTCAATATTTCATTTATGCGTGTCCTTGAGATTTTAATTCATGTTGAATATGATGGTAAATAGTTTGTGTGCATATTAGGCAAGAAATAATGCCGGCACTTAGAAAATCAACGAAGTTATGACCTTAAATGCAATGTGTATTGCAACATTGCACTACATGCCTGGCTAGCGTGACGCTCGAACATGCCTTTAGTAGGGTTAAAGTGGCCAGGGTTCCTACCTTGGTAGGAGTCCATGTCTTCTAGCACCGAACGGCCGCGCGAATAATAAGGTTAAATCAGAGTGGCCACGGTTCCTAGCGCGGTTTGAGCCCATGTCTTCTAGCACCGAACGGCCGCGCGAATAATAAGGTTAAATCAGAGTGGCCAGGGTTCCTAGCGCGGTTTGAGCCCATGTCTTCTGGCACCGAACGTTCGCGCGGATAATAAAGCCTTCTATCCAACCCAGCCAAGAAAGCCTGAGCCAAGCCCACCTGGACATGACGATGGCGACGGCATCGTTGAGAACGCTCTCCCCAAAGACGAGGGCGTAGAGGTTGACGTCGACGCGCAGGTCGGTGAAGATGGCCAAGATAGTGACGGGGTCAGTGGCGGAGATGAGGGCCCCAAAAAGCAGGCAGTCCGTGAATGTAAACAGAGGGTTGGCGGACAGCAGTAGCAACCCGTACAGCAGGCCTCTGCAACAACAATCCCATGCATCAAACAACTCATAAGAGATTAGGTTGGGATACCATCTTCACCGGAGCTCTAGGGTTACCTTTGAAAGCGCCCCACATGGCTTGGTAGCTCACAAGATATCAAGGATTTGCCAGAATAGATGGTGCATCCCTAATTATAGTTGCGTTCGAGATGCACCATCTTTTCAGGTGCTGGCGGCTTTTATACCCATTCCGTTTGATATGCATCATCTCTTCAGATATTGGCGGCTTATACCCATTCTAGTATACACAGTAATTGTTTGCCTTAGCAGATGGCACAGGTACTGTGACATCACCCCGAATGCACATAGAGATGATGTTAATGGCTGATAAATGAGATGTAGTATAATAATGTCACCTCGCCACACACGTGGTCTGCGTGATCACCTGGTAATGCCAAACCATAGACAAAGAGGGACTACAGTCTTTCACCTCGTGCAAACAGAGCAGAACAGGTATCAAACAAAGTGAAGCACACTATATGCATACAGGCCTTTATGCACTTTGTTCCCTTTGTTATTTTAAATCAAATTTACAGAACAGAGAAGGGAAAAATTAGCTATCACATTTTTGATATCCGTGAACGTGTATTGCTTGTACTAATAAATAAGAAGAGGAAAATAAATCATATTGTTGGTAATCATTGCTTTTCAAAATGTTCATTTAGATAAACCAGCATGCTGTTAGGAAACAACCTTAAATACTATAGGCACAGTTTGTCTGTAATTCTTTTCGAAATGTTTATTAAGGAAAAAATATGTTGTTAGCAAACAACCTTTGATACTCAGGAACATTCTGTCTGTAATTCCGTTGGAATGTCTTGTTTTTCTATTAGCTACCAGCTTTAGTAAACAAGTAACCATGAAAATATAGTTGTGTAGCTATGTTTATTTTCAACTCTGGGCAAGAATGCAACAGGGCAAAACAGGGTTGGCCATTATTCTATTTAAAAAAAATCAAAGCGATAAAAAATTAAACAATATCATGTTTTTTATGGATTACGTTTTTTTCTGATTTTTTGTTTCTGTTTCATCATTTTTGTTTAGATTTTTCATGATTAATTTTTCTACAATATTCTGATAGCAGTTATAAGTAAAGAAATCAGAGTAATATGACGATTATTCATACTAAGGAAAATGCAAATAAACTAGGTCTTGTTCTTGTTCCAAAATTTCAAGTCAATATATAAGAGTATTTGAGATACAAGACTGAAACTTAGATCTGAGAAAAAATAAATCTACAAAGTGCACATTATTTTTTTAATTCTCATCTTGTTTACTCTCCAATTAATTCAAAAAGGGTGTATAAATAGATTTTGCAAATGAGCCTGCCGATTTTGATGAACAGTACACCAATCGATAGAGGCCAACTAGTAGAGTACAGCCGCATTTTATTTTCATCAAAATTTGATTATTCTATTTATGGTGAATTTGTAAAAAAGTGACTACATTTGATTTTTACACTTCAACCTGCATCTCCTCCCTAGTGTTTCATCCCACATTGATGAATTTGGTTTAGCTAGACAGTATAAACCCCGGAGCTCAATTCTATTAAAAAAAATCGAATTCCCTATTTTTCATTTTATGACAATTTTTTTAAAAGTTCCCCAATTACAGATACAGACACTAGGCCGCATGCCCCAGAAAGGGGGGTTGCCGACGGCAAGGCGCACCTCACACCCTCATACGCTCATACTCGCACAACTTAGCCCTTTTGTGCTAAAGGATTCGGCCGGTGCCCTCTCAACATACACTCTGGGTCACGAGTGCAGTCCGAGGATCCGTCGTCAGCAGCAGGGCCCGACAGTTTTCACTGGTTTACCCCCGACCCACGACCATCCCGACAGCGGTGTGCCCAGGGCGGGAAAGCACATCAGGGCAGCGTCAAAATCAACCATTCACAACCATTCTCCACTCACGCCTGTTCATTGCACGCTCTCTCGCCCCCTCCACATTAATGTTTCTCCTTCCCAACGCCTGCTTCACACCATCCATCCACCCAAACTTCGGTCTACCTCTAGGCCTGCGACCACTCGCCTCCGCATTCATCACCCTTTTCACCAATCTCCCTTCATCCATCCTCTCCATGTGCCCGAGCCATCTCAGAACACACGAATCCACTCTGTCCTTCAACTTCTTCACCATCCCTGTTCTGTTTCGAACCACGTCGTTGGTGATCCGGTCTCTCAGCGTTCCATCAGCCATGCTCCTCAAACATTTCATCTCGAAAACATTCAACCTTTTTCGCTCCTCTGCTCTCACCCCCCAAGTTTCAGCTCCGTAGAGCACAATTGGGACAACAACACCCTCAAACAGCCCTCTCTTTGCTTCCATCCCCAACGTCCTACAGCTCATTACACTCTTTAGTGCACCCAACACTTTACATCCCTCCTTCACTCGCGCGTTCACTTCAGTTATCTCCACATGGGAGCCCAGATACTTAAAACGCTGAACTTCCTCCATGAGCTCTTCATTTAGGGTGACACTAATTTTGCTCGCATCAACATTCCTCGAGCATCTCATTACTTTACTCATGCCGACGTTCACTCAAAGCTTCCTCCTCTCACACACTCGACCAAACTCAGACACTAGCCTTCATAGCTTCTCCTCCGAATCCGCAACCAGGGCCGTATCATCAGCAAATAGCAACTGTCTCAACTGCCAACTCCGCCCATTCGCTTCCAACAGTTCCAAGCTACGACCCAGCACACTCGCGTTCACCTACCAGACCACTCCATCCATATACAGGTTGAACAGCCAGGGAGACATCACGCAGCCTTGTCTCAGTCCCACTTTCACTGTGAACCAATCACTCACCTCGCTCCCCACTCTGACACATGCTCGGCTGTCAGCATAGAAACTCTGCACCGCTTCAACAGATGTCCGCCCACTCCGTACAAACGCAACACCCTCCACAGCGTTTTCCTGTCAATCCTGTTGTATGCCTTCTCCAAATCCATGAAGGCCCAGAACACATCCTTTCCTTTGGCAAGGTACTTCTACAGACCTGTTTCACTGCAAAAATCTGATCGGTACACCCTCGACCACTCCTAAAGCCACACTGTTCCTCTCCAATTGCGCAGTCCGTAGTCTTTAATCTTTTTGATCAGCACTCTCTCGTACAACTTACCAACCACACATAACAGACTGGTACCTCTCGAGTTGCAGCATTCATTTTTAACTCCTTTGCCCTTATATAGCGGAACAATGCAGGCACTGCGCCACTCACTCGGTACCACGCCTGCCACAAAACACAAGTTCAGTAACCTCACCAACCATTCGACAATCGTTACTCCACCCTTCTTCAGGTCCTCGGTCGCAACGCCATCCAATCCAGAGTCTTTCCCTATTTCATCACGTCCACCGCCTTTTGCACCTCTTCCCTGAAATGTCCGCAACAAGTCTCTCCCAAAACTGGCACCCGAGCACCACCACCCACAGCAACAATGTCAACCTCTGTCATCCTCGACATTCAACAACTCATCAAAATACTCGGCCCACCTCTTCCGTACATCACCACTTTCCAACAACAACTGGCCGTTTTCATCTTTCACCACCTTTTCCTTTCCGGTCTCTCCCTTTCTCACCCTCTTCACCTCTTTCCAGAACATCTTTTTATTCTCCTAAAAATTCTGGCATAACCGTCTGCCCCACCTGACATCAGCGTCCCTTTGGGCTCTCCTCACCACCCGCTTCACCTCGTTTCTCCTCTCTTTGTAGCTTTCATGAGCCACCTCTGACTTCACCTGCAACCACTCCTCAAACGTTTCTCTTTTCCGTGCCACCGCCAATTTAACCTCCTCGTTCCACCACTCACAGCCTTTCCTACTGCACCCTCCCACACGGCGCACACCACACACTTCCTTTGCACATCTCAGCAACGCATCCCTTAACGTCTAACATTCTTCCTCCACATCTCTCAGGCCCTCTCCTCTCACGTTGTCATATTCTTCCTCCAACGCCTGCTGGAACTCCTCGGCTCTACTTTTCACATTCAGTCCACTCACTTTCACTACCTCTCTCCCTCCTCCTACTCGTTTGTTGCCCTTCCACTTCTGCTCCACTCGTAATCTACCTTCCACCAGCAGATGGTCAGACACTCCTCCACACTCCCCTCTCAACACCCCCACATCCAACAGCCTCCCCATCACTCTCCTCGATATCAGCACAAAATCCATCAGTGCTCTCTCCACCATTGCACCATGGGCCATCCTTACCCATGTGTACTTGTGAATATCTCGCTTCTTGAACAAACTGTTCCCGACCACCAACTCCTGCTCCATACACAGATCTATCAGGTTTTCTCCACTGTCATTTCTACCGGGTACACCATACCTTCCTATCACATTCTCCACCACTACATCTCCAACTGTCGCATTAAGGTCACCCAGTACAACTACATTGAAATGACCTCCAAAACTCTCAATGCACTCACTCAGGTCAGTCCAGAATAGCTCCCTCTCCTCTTCATTCCTCTCGCTGCCAGATCCGAAAGCACTCACAAATGCCCATCTTTATACGCCTAACTTGACTTTCACCCACATCAATCTTGAGGACACCTTCTTTTATTTGGTAGCGCTACTAGCCAACCGATCACTCAATATCAAGACCACACCTTCTCGTGCCCAACCTTCCTCCACACCAGACTTTCTTCCACTTACCACACCAAACTCACATTTGCCCTTACCTTTCAACTTCGTCTCACTCAGCGCCAACACATCAATCTCCCTCCTCTTTACATCATTCGTACTACAGCCACGCACATTCAGCGACCCTAACAATAGGATTCGGAGAGGCGTGTGCCTCTTTTCCCCCCGCACGTCTTGCCGTCTTCGAAGAAAGGTTCTACAGAGAATGGGATTCCTAGCCCCTTCGCTACACCCCGTTAGTCGCCTTTAACAACACGCTGGGGTTGCAGTAGCACGATTCTACTCCCGGCTACGGGGCGCCCCTCAGTCGCCTTCTACGACACGCGGTGGATACGGTAGCAAGATTCTAAAGCCCCGGCTACAAGGCACAAAATTAGCCCATGAATAATACATTTATTAGGCCTACATTATACCTCATTTATAAGGTTTGGCTGTCTGATCTCTGATCCTGTCAGCCTAATGATCTGATGACATACTAAATAATGAGTAATGATGCATAAAGATTAATAATTAGCTTTGCCAAATTCAAGCATTTTCCCTTTTTGAAGGATTTTTTGTGGAATTAATTATTTCACGCATGTTTAATCAAAAAGGATTAGAGACAGTACGGACTGCTCAATTGGCAAGGAACAGTGTGGCTTTAGGAGTGGTAGAGGGTGTACCGATCAGATATTTGCAGTGAGACAGGTATGTGAGGAGTACCTTGCCACAAGAAAGGATGTGTTCTGGGCCTTCATGGATCTGGAGAAGGCATACGACAGAATTGATAGGGAAGCGCTGTGGAGGGTGTTGCGTTTGTATGGAGTGGGCGGACATCTGTTGAAAGCAGTGCAGAGTTTCTATGCTGACAGCCGAGCATGTGTCAGAGTGGGGAGCAAGGTGAGTGATTGGTTCACAGTGAAAGTGGGACTGAGACAAGGCTGCGAGATGTCTCCCTGGCTGTTCAACCTCTAAATGGATGGAGTGGTCAGGGAGGTGAACGCGAGTGTGCTGGGTCGTGGCTTGGAACTCTTGGAAGCGAATGGGCGGAGTTGGCAGTTGAGCCAGTTGCTATTTGCTGATGATACGGCCCTGGTTGCGGATTCGGAGGAGAAGCTATGTAGGCTAGTGTCTGAGTTTGGTAGT
>SDVV010006008.1:0-18767 GCA_016164225.1 Gammarus roeselii
CTCCACGCAGACCTGTGCTGCTCTCTCCACGCAGACCCGTGCTGCTCTCTCCACGCAGACCTGTGCTGCTCTCTCCACGCAGACCTGTGCTGCTCTCTCCACGCAGACCTGTGCTGTTCTCTCCACTCAGACGTATGCTGCTCTCTCCACGCAGACCTATGCTGCTCTCTTGACTCAGGCCTATGCAGCTTTCTTCACGCAGACATATGCTGGTCTCTCCACGCAGACCTATGATGCTCTATTGACGCAGGCCTATGCAGCTCTCTTCACGCTGATCTCTGCAGCTCTCTTCAGGCAGACCCATGTAGCTCTTCAAACGCCTTCAAGGGTTTGCATTTACATTACCAAAATGATAGATTCACACAAACATGAGTGCGTGCCCATACTATTTTGTTATATTTTCCACTTGTGTGTAGCCGGACCATCGCTTCAGCAAACCTCTCTATGAGTGTAATAATTGTTTATTGCTAATATGCGGTGGAATAAGAGTTAACGTGTTTACGTGGAATAGTTTTTGCTAACATTAATTTTTAATGGAACGATGTAGTTATGACTGGCGACCAAAAGGTTGAATTAGGTTGTCTGCCTCGAGCTGTATATATCAAAATATATATGATAAAAAAATAGTCATTGGTTCCTATCTTGGTACCCGTAGGTTGCATAAAATCTAATCTATGTATTCATTTCACACGTCCAGTATATATCTCCCTAGAATGCGGGTTATTTTTCGGACGGGAAAACCCGGGCAGGAACCTGTCCCATAATCCTGCGAACCATCGATACCGGACCGATACAAATTGTCTAATCTCAAACAAACTGAATTAGATCCATTTCAAATTATAGGGGGATTTTGAGACCGAATTCGTCCATTAGCAGCTCTGAATGTCCGTCCGTTTCATACCACGCCTACGTCGCGCTGAAGCCTCACCAATGTTGCCTTGATCTTGAGGTTATATGGTTTGAAACCTTATACTACATTAGACCTTGAGGATAGACATCAGATTTCCAGAAATAAATCTATTTGTCTAAAATTGAAAGCAAAACTTAGCCATTTTTCAACTTCCACGATACATCAGCATCCTGTGTTAGGCTTTGCAATTGCGCATCTGCACCGCTGACAGCAAAATGGCATCACTGCTTTTCGAGCTGGTGGGCGCCAACTGTTCAGTTTTCATTGATGCGCCAATGAGAGTTAGAAAGCTTCAATGCCTGTATTTCTGCTCAGAAGATGTCAAAGAGACGCCATATCCGTGATACAATAATTCATTACATAAACGAATGTTATATAAACGACATGGCAAACATCAATGCCATGCTGGTGTCGTTGTAGAAAATTATTGTTACATGTTCAGTAATAGCCGCATTCGGAATATGGCGCTCCTTGGGTTTTTGCTCAACAAAAAATTCAATTAACTCAAGATATTCTGACCCGTTTTTGAGGATATTATGATTACATTTTTGTTGTCATTCTCCAGCTTGGCAGACCTTGTCGCCGTCGTGCAGGCAGCGCTGTTGAAACTATATAATGAATTAATGCGGTGTAAACATTTCATATCCAGTAAGTTGTATAGGGACGTAAGTCTGATTCAAATGGATTCTGCAATGCATGGTCTCCATAATCTTTTTTTTGTGGCAGTGCGTTATATATTTTCATTTGCATACACGGTTAGGCGCGAATGGCAACGTGAAATCGACCATTGAAGATAATTATGTCAGGAAGGCTTTCAAGGGCAAAAAATCCCTTCAGCTCTACACTGCTCTGCCAGCCACTCCCATGTATCTGTCGCGACACATGTGTAATGTTATTTGAGTGAAGTTATGCAATTCAGACCCTTGGTTCAGAAAATGATCGTTTATATCAATCGACCACGACGTCTTGTGGCGTCCAGCTCAAAACAAAAAGTGTTGCCAATTTTGGCCAGCCTTCTTTGAAATATATTTATCACACTATTTTACATGAATGGGTCTAACGATATGTGAACTTAGTTTCGAATGTGTTCCTGCACCGATGAGTGTAGAACAGCCCTGGGTGGCCTGGATGGATGTGGAGCTGAATGTGCGATATTGTGACTTCTCTGTTTCAGTGGATAAGACTTCAACAATTAGGAATGATGGGGGTAGGCTTGTCAGAGATCAATATATAATGAATTTATACCTGATGGGGGACATAATGGAAGTCTTGTGGATTGGTCAGTTGGCTCTCCTGCCTTGAACCCCGTCGAGAAAGTGCGGAACAACCTAAGGTGATAAATAAACCCAACAAGAGTCAGGCTCCGACATTGCCCAAGTATGGGGACATGACACTAAATAACTGCAAGTCCTGTTATTTCACGGAAAGTGTTGAGTACTTAGGTCATGTGTTGTCAAACGAGGGGGCAAGACCCAATCCTCTGAAAATTCATCAATTTAGAGGCATCTTGCCCGTCAAATGTTAAAGAAGTACAAAGTTTTGTGGGATTGTGTACTTATTACAGCAGATTCATTCCGAATTCTATCAAAATATTACGCATATATCTCGCTATAATGCTGACGCCAAAAGGCCTGTGGCGTCGTAAATTGGGGCAAAAGTCCTTTACTTACCGTAACCGCCTGAAAAAGAAGAAGAAAGGAAGCATTATTATGCACAATTCTGTGACGGAGTGCATTGATGACACAATGAGAACAAAGCTCACATATGTGCTATGTATCGTAATACATCGATTCGGATGCAAATGAGAGAGAAAACAACACCATTTCAACTGTGACAAAACGAAAGTGAATTCTCTCAAATCAATAGGCTCCTATACTTTTTTTTCATAAGCACTTTCTAACGATATTATCAACATCGATTTTCTTTTGCGATGAACGATTTGAAAAAAACGATGTATTAAAACACTAATTCGCATCATCCTGACCTCCCCCAAAGCCAACGCCGCCGCCACTGTGACCACCAAAGCCACCACCGCCTCCTTAGGAAATTCCTCCGCCGCCGTCATCCCTTTCCAAATCCATCGCCACCACCTCCCTTTTCGAATCCACCGCCACCGCTTCCATTTTCAAATCCAACTCCGTCGCC
The DNA here is from genome assembly GCA_016164225.1 of Gammarus roeselii. Lineage (NCBI taxonomy): Eukaryota > Metazoa > Arthropoda > Malacostraca > Amphipoda > Gammaridae > Gammarus > Gammarus roeselii. The sequence continues at coordinate 3,056 of SDVV010006008.1, forward strand.
TCCTTTTCCAAATCCGGCGCTACCACCTCCTTTCCAAATCCACATACCCCGCCTTCTTTCCCAAATCATTCGTCTCCGCCGCTGCTACGACCACCACTTCCACCAAATCCACCTCCGCCGTATCCCACCTCCATGACCGCCGCCACCACCAAATCCACCTCCACCGCATTCATGACCTCCACTAAATCCTGCTCCCTTGGCCGTCACCGCCTGGAATTGATAAGCAGGACTAAGGTAAAGGCTAGAAGATTTCTAGCCAATATGGCACTATGGCATGGGACTCCATAATAACAAAACGTTCGGAAAAATAGTTCAGTTTACTTGGTACAACATCTACTGTTCGCATGTCTAGCAGGTCCTGACGTAAGATTCAATCTAATGGACTTGGAAGCCCAAGCATGACAAAATGTGATTGAAGCTTTCGTGCAAGTTATTATTGATCGAATCATAGAAAAATACATCGGTATCAACCCTTCTTACCTCCGCCAGCAGCGGCGTGGGCCACCAGCACAGTGACAATCAGGGCGAACACGGCCATGAAATTCTGTGGAAGAGTCGTGAAGAACAGGGTTAATGACGGCGTATGATATTATTGAAACCGTTCACTATCACAACAGCTACTGATGTTTGCATGTCCAAAAAAGACGAAACTATCTGCGGGAAGGTCGTGGATAACATTATTAGTGGCAGGGTATGATATACATGAAGATATTGGTCATAGGACAACTATTACTATGGTCATGGCGGTCAGTATCTGTTCGGAATGAATGACGAGGGATTTTACTCTGGGGACGTGAATTATCAGTATTGTTGATGCAACGCCAGAGCAATATGAACAGCCCAACACTCTGATAGATTTGTTATAAACATTGATCAATATATCAATCAATATGTCGTTCGTTATTCGTAACTAAATTTCAAAAGGCAATCTTACAATAAAATAACTCAAGCAAGCAGATTTCGGAAGGTAAGCTGTTTGAAAGAGGAGCAGAAATGGATCTTATTAACAATTCCCGTTTCTCGAGTTGCTATTAATTCGGGAAGTACTTCAGGCTACAAGAGATGGCAAACACGCACTCGTAGAAAGATCATCAATGTAGTTAGAATTGTAAAGAAAATTTCGACTAACTCATCCATTCCGTTATATTCTTATCGCGAATGAAAGGTCCTGAAGAGTTGATATCCATCAAGGCAAGGAATTATTCATATGTAGCATCGGTCGGGAATAAGTAATTTACGATCGCGTTCATTAAAGGCACTCGGCAAAATTATTCAGTAAAATTATACATGGCTATTCGTTCCAATACAGAGGAGAGCAAGAAATACTTACTGGATGGAAAATAATTTGGAATGTTATCGTTGTTCACCATTCTCAGTAACAGTTCAAAATCCAGTTATAATTCTTCAGCTATCTGCCTTCAAAACTCACAGAGATGTTCATGTTCCACGTAACGTGTAGATTGATTTAATAATTACAATATTGTAAGCAGGGTCACGATTTGAAAAGACTAAAGTGTTTTTATCACAGTTTTCGTATAAAATCATATAGAATGATTATCAGGTGAGCGTATCCTCAGATTTTTTTTTCTCATGAAGACATTTTCCGAGCAAACATATTTCATAGTACCGTAAGTAATGCTTCTTGTCATCACAACATTCAAAAATGGAGTTCAATTTAGTTTCCCATCCTTTCTGAATCGAACGGTCAGCTAAACCAATGTGATATCCAATTCAAAAACAATATGAAAATGAGTTCTAAATGGAATTTTTTTGGTGACAATGATGAAGGGCTTATGTTGGTATTTCATGGGCAGATGTGTGTTACGAGGAACAAGGTGCTTCATTGGTCGACGACGGCACAGGTGTGGGCGACACTCAACTTTCGTTTTTTTTACAAAGGCCTCCACCACTAGTTTTTTCCATCAGCAAAATGTTGAATAATGACACAGACGAAAAAATCGAATGAATTGTACTATTAGACGGGCCTAGCATACGATACTCAAATCAACGTAAAATAACATTGACCAATAGAAAATAGGATATTCAATGCATTGTAAGAAATGCATTGCAGACTGGCGTCCAATGCATTTTTGATACGCAACCCAGGCCATGTGACTCCTCATTACTAACATTTCATAATATTACTTGAGAAAGCAGCTTCCGTTGGTTCAAGGTGACGCAAATGAGTGACAACACATTGCTTCATTGGTTAATAAAGACCAGCTCAGGCGCGGGCAACACGCAGCTCCGTTGGTTGAGGGCGGCTTCAGTGCCGGCGACAAGCTGATCAGCTGGGTGAGGACGGTCCAGGGGCGAGCAACACGCTGCTTCGTTGGTTGAGGGCGGCTTTAGTGCGGGTCGACACGTTGCTTCGTTGGTCAAGGGCAGCTCAAGTGCGGGCGACACGCTGATTCGTTAGTTGAGGATGACTCAGTAGCGGGCGACACGCTGATCAGCTGGTTGATGACGGCTTAGGGGCGAGCAACACGCTGCTTCGTTGTTTGAGGACGGTTCAGGGGTGAGCAGCGTCCTGCTTCGTTGGTCAAGAACGGCTGATGTGTGTGGCGACACGTTGCTTCGTTGGTCAAGTGCAGCTCGGTTGCGGGCGACACGCTGCTTCGCTGGTTGCGGACGGCTTTAGTGCGGGGCGACACGTTGCTTCGTTGCTCAAGGGCAGATCAGGTGCGGGCGACACGCTTATTCGTTAGTTGAGGATAACTCAGTAGCGGGTAACACGCTGATCAGCTGGTTGAGAACGATTCAGGGGTGAGCAACGTGCTGCTTTGTTGGTTGAGAACGACTCTTGTGAGGGGCGACACGCTGCTTCGGTGGTTGAGGACGGCTCTAGTGTGCAGCGACACGGCGCTTCGTTGGATAAGGGCGGCTTAAGTGTAGGGCGACACGCTGTTTCGTTGGTCGAGAGCACTCTAGGTGCGGGCGAAACGCTGCCTCGTTGGTTGAGGACGGCTTTAGTGAGGGGCGACACGCTGCTTCGTTGGTCAAGAGCAGTTCAGGGGCGGGCGACACTCTGCTTCGTTCGTTGAGAACGGCTTTAGTGTGGGGCGACACGCTGCTTTGTTGGTCAAGAGCAGTTCAGGTGCGGGCGAAACGCTGCCTCGTTGGTTGAGGACGGCTTTAGTGAGGGGCGACACGCTGCTTCGTTGGTCAAGAGCAGTTCAGGGGCGGGCGACACTCTGCTTCGTTCGTTGAGAACGGCTTTAGTGTGGGGCGACACGCTGCTTTGTTGGTCAAGAGCAGTTCAGGTGCGGGCGAAACGCTGCCTCGTTGGTTGAGGACGGCTTTAGTGAGGGGCGACACGCTGCTTCGTTGGTCAAGAGCAGTTCAGGGGCGGGCGACACGCTGCTTTGTTTGTTGAGGACGGCTTTAGTGCGGGGCGACACGCTGCTTCGTTGGTCAAAGGCAGCTCAGGTTCGGGCGGCACGCTGATTCGTTAGTTGAGGATGGCTCAGTAGCGGGCGACACGCTGATCAGCTGGTCGAGGACGGCTCAGGGGCGAGCAATGCGCTGCTTCGTTGTTTGAGGACGGATCATGTGCGGGACGACACGCTGCTTCGTTGGTTGAGGACGGCTTTAGTGCGGGGCGACACATTGCTGCGTTGGTCAAAGAGAGTTCAGATGCGGGCGACACGCTGATTCGTTAGTTGAGGATGGCTAAGTAGCGGGCGACACACTGATCAGCTGCTTTAGGACGACTCAGGTAAGGTCGGCATGCTGCTTCGTTGGTTGAAGACAACGAACGTGCCGGACGACTCGCTGCTACGTCTGTTCAGGACGGAACTGAGGATGAATTGAACAAACGAGCACACTGCGATTGTTTGATCGATCTACTTCAAACGAAGAAGATGGAAACGGATTCAGTCCTAGATCAAATAGGTATGACCAATTTGAGCTTTAATTAATACTCATAAAATGTCAAGGTGATCTACGCTGGCTGAATCCTCGATGTTCTCGAGATATATCACTAATGGATGGTTGTCGAATGGTTGTTGCACCGACATCATGCCTCGATCCGTACATTGCTAAATTTTTGCCGTCGTTGGAAACTGTCCATCGTAACCGTTGAGTCTAAAAGCAGGAATAATCTCATACCTAGATAATAAAAAAGTGTTTATAAATCCAACATTGCATGAAATGGTGGGGTGAGTGAGTTGAGGCGAGTGAGATGGTTCGAGTTAGGGTGCACGAGCGAGGTGAGGCGAGTGAGGTAAGACGAGTGAGGTGGTGAACGTGAGGTGGCGTAAGTGAAGTGGAGCAAGTGAGATGGGACCATTGAGGAGGATAAGAAAGGCAGATTTACAAGTGTTCACAAGTGTAACAAGACAATAACAGGTCCTATGATAAATATTGTGGTTGCCTCATATTAGATGGAGACCAGTTTTGATGTAGAACGTCATATAGAGGATCATGTGTCAGTGTATATTTTGTATAAAAACATAGGGGGAGGGAAAGGTTTTATTAGGGAAAAACATTTGACGGCAATACTCGAAACAGCTCAAATTAACACCTGACGAGAAAGCCCCTGACCCACGATGTTGATTCGAGATATTCATAGTTTCATTCCTCGTTTAAACAGTGGTGCCCCGTGTCATTGCTGGAGACCGTGATGCAACGAGTAGGTCCCAATGCCGAGCACCGTTTTCATCGTGCTAGTAATGCTGGCACTATTTTAACCGTATGGGTGTCAATGGTGGATACCATTTTTTTTAACGAATATGCTGAAAAGCGTGCTACAGCCGGAAGCCATTTTGCTTGAACCTATTGATTGTATCGTTGTTTACAACTTCCGCTGATTTTTTTTCCGTTCCGCGACAACTTTATACGTAAAGGAGTTACTTGTAATGTCGAGTGAGAAACGTTTACCAACGATGTTGTAAATATTATTCTAGTCACTCTGATCACACCAAAGAGTGAAAAGGCTCTCATGGTAAACGTTTTCCTTACTCTTCATTATCTTCTGCACTTCGGCCATGTGTCACAGCTGATTTGACGCTTCTATAGCGAATTAAGGTTGAGTTCGCGTAGTCTGTATTTTACGATTTGCTGCGCAACGAAGGGATGAGGCTTGGCAGCTTTGCGACAAACCTTCTCTGATTTATATACGTCTTTCCTAAAGATGTGGGGACCAGAACTGAACGGGTCTCTCGATATGCGGTCTGACAAATGCATTGTACAACATTTTAATACTGCGTATGCCGTAGTACGAGTAAGTGCGGGATATCATACCTAACATTTTAGTACCATTTTCCAGCATCGCCAGATTGTTTGCTGCATTCTTATCGTTACAAATTATAAGAACTTGATTTCACGCTGAAGTGACAGGGAATCAGTTTCTTTTCGAGCATTGAATATTGCACCTGGGGTTGTGGTTACGATGACCTACGTGCGTAATCTTACACTAATCAACATTTGAATTCATTTACGATTTATCTCGAAACAATGAACAATTTTGTTGAAGTGTAATTGGATCTTCCGACACTCATGTTGGTTTGTACTTTTTCATCTACCACTAGTATCGTCTGCAAACTTGCTAATGTTCGAAGCGCGTTTCTATCGAGATCGTTCATGATTTTTATGATAATGACTGGGCCAACACGGATCCTTGAGGAACGCTGTTTCTGACATCACCCCAAAGATTGGGAGCTTCTTTAAGTACGACTCACTGTCAATTGTAATTCAGCAAACATTTTATCAGTTTTTTTATGCTGTCGCTTGTATCAATTCTGTGCATTTAGGAACTAAGCGTCTCTAAAGGACAACATCGAGGTTAGGCGACTGAGGTTGGGAAGGGGGCAAGTGAGGTGAGCGATAAAGGTAGGGCAATTGACATGAGGCAAGTTGGGGGACGAGTGAAATGGAGTGAGAGAGATAGGACGAGTGAGGTGGATTGAGTGAGTTAGGAAAAATGAAATTGGCAAAAGTAAGAAGGACGAATGAGGTGGAGCGAGTGAGGTGGGCGATTGAGGGGTGGTCAGTGGTCTGAGGCAATTGTATTGGGGCGTGTTTGTAGTCTCGAGTGAGGTGGAGTGAGTGAAGTTGGGTGAGTTAGGTGGGTTAAGTGAGGGTAGGATGAGTGAGTTAGGCAAGTGAGGTGCGGCATGAGAGCTGGGCGGGGTAGGTTGAGTGAGGTGGAGTGAGAAAGTTCGAGAGGAATGAGGTGGGGTGTGTAGGGCGAGTGGCGTAAGGCTAGTTAGGTTGGTGAGTGAGTTGGAAAAATTAGGTGGCCTGAGTGTAGTAGGACGAGTGAGAATAGGCGAGGGACTAACGGCAAGTGAGGTTAGCGAGTGAGGTTGAGCGACTGAGTCGGTGTCAAAATACATCACATAGATGCGTTTAGTGTACGTTGTTAAAATTAATTGAAAAAATTGTACGAAAAAATGGTGTGAGGGAGTGTGATTGCTGTATCTCACCAACGCTGACTATTACTCTTTCATTCGCCAATGCCGGTCACCTTGGCCAGAGCTGAGATCCGGCGTCGCCGCTCTAACCACTCCCCGGGTCACCAAACAATAATCCACCTCATTAGAGGCTGCTTAAGTAACGTAACTGTCAGTAGCATCACTCCAGGTAGAAATAAAAACATGTTGACGGAGGCTTTTGACACAGCGTTGTCAGTATTATTATGGAGTTATTTCCAATCCATAAACAACTTCATCATACAACCCTTGCCGAGATACTTTTTTTTCTTGAGGTATAATTTCAATGATTGAATTGTAGCATTGAAGTGCCTAATCTTCTTCATAGTTACACCGATGCATGAGATAACGTAACATCATTCGCTTGACCTCAGATGAATCAGGTTTACGAATACGTGTAATTGTCAATCCTAAATAATGTACCTAGGTTTAACTGAGTAGCTTATCTGTAATCTTCGCTTTCACCGACGTTGCAATTCACGATTCACGATTAAATCAATACCGTTCACCAATCAGTTCTCGATTACAAATAATTATACGTTGAGTGAAGGTCACCAGATGGAGAATACAACTGCTCATTGATGACAGTTCCTTGTCGATTAAAAACTAATCTAGTCCACATGCAGGATATTGACAGCCATGGCGATTACCTTTATTACTATCTATGACAGCGACCGCATGAATAGCAGGAGACTCGATCAAGTTGATAGGAGACTCTCAGCCTGACTTACTACACAATCTATCCTATACTGACGAACCTGCTGCTCTTTTCAATTATAGAATTCAAATTCACGATGCCAAAATCTCCAATCAATATCATTTACCACGACTTTTAGAAGGCCTCCGATAAAGTCTCTCACAATCGCTTAGTAAAAGAATTTAACCGCATCGGGTTTCGAGGCAAGCTAAATAACTGGATAAATACTGATTCGCGGATCCGTGATAGGTCCAATTTTCTTCATAACATTCGTAAACAATCTCGATAGGAGCATTAGCAAGTTTGCAGACGATTGTAGTGTGAGCAGATCAATTATGACTTGTAACTAAATTATTGATTGTTCAGAAAAGGGTAAACGAAATTAAATGTCGACAAATGAAAAGTTATGCACAAAATGTCATCATAATCCCAAGCACGAACATGCAATGTCCGGAAAGAAACTGCTTTCTGTCACCGAAGTGACAGTCCTTGATGCCATCATTAGTACGACCTAAAAAATAGCAAGCAATGTCACGAAACCGCCGAAAAAGGCGAGATATGTTAGGCATGATATCTCGAACTATCTCGTTCATGAGCAAACACAGTATTTTAAGCTACAAATGCATTTGTGAGACCGCACCTTGAGTACTCCGTTCAATTCTGGTCTCCAAAAGTTGGAAAATGAGGTCTTAAATTAGAGAAGGTTCAACGTAGAGCTACCAAACTTATCACTGCGCTGCGCAATAAATGGTTGAAGACAGACTACCTGAACTCAACCTTTATTCGCTAGTTAAGTGTCGAGTCAGAGGTGATATGATCGAAGAATGGAGGATAAGGCAGGGTAAAGGTAACGTCGAGCAAGCGAGCCTCCTCACTCTAGATGCAAACGAAGTGGCCAGGAATAATGGGTACAAAATCGTTAGTAAGCGTTCCTCCCTCGACCTCACGCACAATTTCTTCTTCACGTGTAGAGTTGTAAAAGAATAGAATAAACTTCCTGTCAAGGCTGTAGACATCGATGCAATATAAACGTTCAGGATGCAACTTGACTAATTCTACCAAAATCACCGCTAAATAGGTCCTACCCATAGTACGCTCTCCGGCATATGCGTCAAAAAGCTTTCCGCTATTGACACCCGTATGATGAAATAGTACCCGGCATTGGCTCTAGCACGGTGATTGAGGTACCTGCTCGTTGCAAAACGGTGTCCAGATGGCACCGGTCAGCATTGGTTTAGCGAGAGATGAAATTGAGACAACCTCAAATTAACAGAGTGGGTCGATAGCCTCCTCTTCAGGTGCTGATTTGGGGTTGTCTCCGTGTATCATCGTTAGATGCAATTTCCTACTACAACCATTCCATTTTTTGATCTTTCACTACACACAATACGCAGACACACACCCTACTTCAGAACTAATCTTTTTACTGTCAAAAGGTAACCCAGATTGAACCAGAAATAGAATATTCCCTCATTAAGTCTGACAAAAAATCTTTCCACGTATTAAAGAGACAAATTTTTATATTTGTAGCTTACAAGTTTTCCAATTCACAGAATCTCTTCAATTGCTCATCTAAGCTTTTCCCATTTGTGAACTTTACGCCGACTTATGCAGCTCTTCACTCTTCAGACGACTCCAAGGTTGCAATTTGCGTTATCCAAAATGATAGTCACACGAACTATCATTCTATCCTCATCACTGTCCTTGAACACTGTTCTACGGAGAAATAATCTATAAGCTACTCTCGAATATATGAAACGACTCGTGTGTAATGCTTTCTGAGTGAAGGTGTCAATTTACGACCCTCAGCTAAATTCCGTCCCTTTTTATAGAAAGATCATAAATATCAAGCAGTCACGAAGTCTTGTTGCCTTCATAACTAATCAAAAATCTGCTGCAATTCTTGTCCAAACTATTCTGGATTATATTTGTCCGCTATATTACTTGCCTGTGACTTGTAAACAGTCTCAGGCTGTTCTTTCCAAAGTTGTTTGGATGGATGAGAAGCCGAAGGTTCGATATTACCGTTCTTCTTTTTCAGCGCGTATGAGTTCAACAATTAAAAATGAGGGGGGAAGTATTGGGGCTCGAAGTATTTTGGATGAGATGGTAGGTCTGTTCATAGTCGTTAAATGGAACCTAGAGCCGTTATGTACGGAGAAAAATGGACTAAGATAAAAATTATCATTTCCCTGCTCGCATTGATAACTCACATATGAAGTATTTACTGCTGCTATTGTTCAAAATAGACGGCCCGTGGATTGGTCAGTTTGCACGCCTGCATTGAACCCAGTCGTGAATCTATGGAGCATCCTAAGACGAGAACAATACCCAACGGGACTTAGTGCGGCTCACCCTGTGTCGGCACAGTGATGAGCGAATTATCTTTGGCATCAAGAATCCGCCCACCTCAACTTGATGACCACAGACCAATTTCATGAGTAGCCAACCACCAATGAATGATTTAACTCTGTGAAAGATTTTGTAATCTTATCGTTTAACTCGCTCTATTTACTGTTCAACAACAATGTTTGGGATTAAATCAACTATCATTTGCCGAATAACTGAGAGCAGATTTGTTGGTTTATAACATGAAACGGTGGACGCATTTCTCTAAAAAAAAAATCTGAAAGAAACTAAGTGAGTGCAGTAAGCAAAGATCTGTTTGTAGTCATATTTTCGAACTGAATCCAAAACTGTCTTCCCTCACTTTGTGCAGAGTATGTTGCAGAATTCGTGTATGTGGGTACTGAAAAATCACATGTTGATGTTATTTGTAATAGAGACAACACCTGGAACGGGGATGGAAGTTTATCCTATCCACACTACTCACAATAATCTTCGAATATTCGATATCAGGGCAGAATCGGAACTGCACGATTATTTCAAGCAATTTCGGCAATATTCAAACTGTTTTCGTTTAGCTCTGCTTCGAAACCGTTCAAATATGAGGAAAATATTGTTTGTATACACGAGGCATGTTGCTTTATCGGCTACAGAACTGCAATATGAGTGGAAATAATCAAAACTCATTTTCGATAACATGAACAATCGTCTATCATAATACTGACTAATTTGGATTTTTCAATTGACGGAATATACACATGTGTAGCTATGCAAATGATTAATGAAAAGAAACTACAATATATAACTGAAATATTTATTAAAATTTTATGCATAGATCTCGTAATAATGCTGTCGCCAGGAGTTCTGTGGCGTCGTTCATTTGGGTCAACGTCCATTACTTGCCGTAACCGCCTGGAACAGCGAGGGAAAAAAATTCTGCGTTAGAGTGCATTGATGACAGGAAGCAAACAAAGCACGCATCTGTGTGATGTGTCGTAATTCAGTGCTTCAATTTCAGCTCGTAGAGTTACAGCAACGCTCAATGAAATGTGACAAAATGTACAAGTAAAATCCAAATTGAAAAGTATCATGTCTCTTTTTGTTGAAAAAACATCCTAACGGTATGGACAACACTGATATGTAGACCATACCGTTAGGTAAGGTTCTGGTGAGAATTTTTTTAGGGTGAGCATGATTTTTTTCAAAGCGAAATTTGCATCATCACTGACCTCCTCCAAAGCCGCCGCCGCCGCCGCCGCCGCCGCCACTGTGACCACCAAAGCCACCACCGCCTCCTTGGCCGAATCCTCCGCCGCCGCCTCCCTTTCCAAATCCACCGCCACCACCTCCCTTTCCAAATCCACCGCCACCAAATCCACCGCCGCCACCCCCCTTTCCAAATCCACCTCCGCCGCCTCCCTTTCCAAATCCTCCGCCTCCGCCGCCGCCATGACCACCTCCACCAATTCCACCGCCGCCGTATCCTCCACCTCCACGACTGCCGCCACCACCAAATCCACCTCCACCGCCTCCGTGACCTCCACTGAATCCTCCTCCACCGTGGCCGCCACCGCCTGGAATTGATAAATAAAAACTCAGGCTTGGAATAGGAGACTTGTTGCCGGATACTCGCCTCCCTTGTTCTGGAAACTGTGATATGCGATTTTGAAATGCACAACACGTTATGATGAACATTTTAGTTTGTTTGTGTAAAATATCTACAGTTCGCATGTATATCAGGTGTTGACTTGAGGCTCAATATAATGTGCTCTAAAGCGCAAACACATTGAAATGTGATTGAAGCATTCGTGCCAGTTATTATTGACGGAAGCATAGTAAAAATATATCGTTATCAACCCTTCTTACCTCCGCCAGCAGCGGCGTGTGCCACCAACACCGTGACAATCAGGGCCAAAACCGTCAGGAAATTCTGTGGAAGAGTCGTGATGTGCAAGGTTAATTGCAGGGTATGATATACTAGAAGCCTGGTATTATTATAACTGTTGTTGCAGGTCCAACATGGATATGAATATATGAGGAAGAGACGTGAACATCAGAAATAGCGGCAAGCTATGATATTATTATTATTATTAAATCTTTTATTTCCATCGTCTAGCAATGGGTTTTCAATACCTAGGCCTAACACATCAAACTTATTTCTTAAATGCCGTATTTGAATTAGCGAAGCAAGGAATAAAAATGAATTTGGGACAGCACATCTCCTGTCGACGGCCGATTTGTAGCTACTTCGCGTTGCAAAACAGTTTTCACAATATGTACTATATTTTTAAGTGAGAAACTCATGGGCATGGGATTCATAAATCCAAAATTAATGAATACATCGCACCTCATCTCTAGTAGGCGGCTGGCTTTTCCTTCATGGAACCGAATGGGATACACAATATACCATTAAATAAATACCAACACCTATATCTTCATACTAATATACATATCCATGTTGTACATGTACATCCAAATACAAGTACGTGTACTCATACATATACACACATATACGCGAACAAACCTACGTACATATATGGACGACAATCAGTATAATTCAGTGGGGAAGTACAAAACTCAGATGGACGTAGTTCTCCAAGAGAAGAATAGAGAACGATGTTTCCTTTTTTGATGGCGATTGCAATTTAAAAATGGTACGGTAATTGGTAGAATTTAATAATTTATTTATATTTGTATCGAAATTACTTCTGTGAGAGAAAGCTGCTACATATTATTCATCGACAGACAGAGCACACTTTAAAAGGATTGAGACATTGAAATAGATGAGACGTTAGTTAACAGCAAGGGTAATTGGCAAGGGCAATTGTTGATTGGTGTGGAGATATAATAACCAGTTACAGCTAAGTATCAATGAATCAGAATAATCCAATGCTGGAGTACACAAGTCGGATGAAGATACTTCCGTAAGAGGAGACAAGGTACAGTATTAGCTTATAAGGCAATGATTGTATCATCAAAAATGGTACGGTAATTGGTAGAACCAGTTCAATGAGTGATATTAAATTCGAGTTAACATTTGTCGAAGTTAGAAGCTGCCTATCGTTCCTCGAAGAAACTGAGTTTGTATTTTAATTATAATAAAACAAACAGGAACATTTAAAAAACATAGAAATAGACGAAACGCTAGTTACCACTTATAGTATTTGGCAAAGGTAATTGTGATCGGTAGCAACATAGAAAACATATGTATCGTCAGAGTAAAAACGATTAGATGGTGTCTCAATGTTGAGAGGGATGGTGGTGGTGGATTCAAACATGCTCAAGAACAGAGTGCATTTTCTGGTTACTGGTGTTATGCATTTAGCTTGTGTTTGTGGGCAAAGTTACGGTTTTGAATTGATAGGCCAATAGATGTTCATTAAGCCTATTCTTGAAGGACGTGTTGGATTCAAGATTCCTGAGGATTGTTGGGAGGTTGTTCCAGGATTTTGGTCCAGTGATCGGAAAAGCTCGACTAGCCGTTTCTGTTTTCCTGTGTTCAACGTGCAGAGTATCATTATTCCTTGTGAATCGATTGTTCTTTTCACCTCGAGAATAAATGAGTCTTTGGCTGCCGGGTGAATGTTTTTCCAGAAGATCTTTATGAATTCTGATCGACTCATGGAGTGCCAGTTTGTTGTCAAAATTGAGCCACTATAATTTTTCGAGGAGAGGACTTACGTGGTCTCGTTTCTGTGGCTACCATCGCATGTTATTCTTGACGCAAAATTTATACAACGTTGCACTTTCTCTCTTTCAGTTTTGGTGAATTCCCCCCAAATTGAAAGACAGTAGTTAATGTGAGAAAATACTAAAGCGTGGACAATCAATAATCTTGATTTGAAGTCCAATTCTTTTTTTTTGCAGAGTTCAGGAACAAAAGTGTTCCATTCAAGTTGGAACACAGAGTAGTTACGTGGTGTTTGAAGGGAAGATATTAGTCGCCTCTTACGACACGCAGGGGTTGCGGTAGCATTATTCTAAGCCCCGACTACAGGGCTCTCCTTTTAGTCGACTCAAACCATACGCAGGGGTTACGGTAGCAGTATTCTAATCCCCCGCTGCGGAGAACAATCCCCCGCTACGGGGAGAATCCCCGCTACGAGGAGAACAATCCCCCGCTACGGGAAATTATTTGTAACCACCTAATAAAAAAAATGTGTGATCAAATTAAACATTATAGTTCATGTATTTCTTCCGACCACTCACCCTGAAACAATACTACATCAGTCCTGACAGAAAATTCCAGAACACGACATAAAAATTGCGAGTCGGCCGTATTAAAATTCAAGCTCGGAACTGCACGAAAAAATTAAACCAGGCTTGACGTAGGTAATAAATGATTAGTCAACAGAATTAGTATATCGTGAAATTGATTTCACATCGGAGCTCTTGCACGTCAATCACTCAACACGATATTGGGAGAATCGGAGTTTACAAGTGTTTACAAGTGTAGGAAGACAACAACAGGCCTATTGGCCCAAACTAGGCTGCCTTTTGGTAGCAAGAGTGTTAGTTCTGGAGTAGAACGTCTAAGAGGCCTATTGGCCCAAACTAGGTTGCCTTATGGTGGCAAGAGAATTAGTTTTGAAGTAGAACGTCTAAGAGAGCTGATCCTGCCGGCCCTTCCCTAAATAAGTTTTTTCCTGGAAAATTTGGTGAGATTTGTCTGACGAGACTGTTAGTCTCCCAGGGTCTGAACAATTTAGATTTATCTTCTGCCCCGGACTTGATGGTATCCACCCTAGTGTTTTGAAGCTTTGTTCTTGGAAAGTGTCATTGCCCTTGTTGTTGATATTTGTAAAGACCTTGGACCAGGGAGTTTTGCTGTGGGCCTGGAAGGAATCCCATGTTGTTCCTTTATTCAAGTCTGTGCGAGGAGCAGCCCTTTCAGTTATGTCCTGCGAGTCTCACTTCTATTTGTTGTAAGGTGCTGGGCAGATTGTTGTGTCACAGGAGGTGTGTTTTCTGGAAGATTCTGCCATTTTGTCAAGCGGCCAATTTGGATTCAGAGTGGGAAGGAGCACGTGAATCAACTGTTGCTTACTTATGATGAGGTTGCTGATCTGGTGGATGATGGAATGGTGGTGGATGTGGTCTTCCTTGATTTCTCCAAGGCATTCGATGTTGTCAATTGTTCTGTTTTGTTGGCCAAACTAAGCTGTGTTGGATTGGATTTGTAGTTTTCTTATTGGGAGGCAAATGTGTGTTTCTGTGGGGGGAGATGTCAGTGATTTTTGGGAAGTGACAAGTGGAGTGCCCCAGGGGTCTGTGCTGGGCCCGCTCTTGTTTCTGTTGTATGTTAATCATGAGTCGGTGGCGACTGCTGAGAAGGACAGAAGTGGGTCGATCGTGAGGACCGTACTCGAGGACGATGACTCCGCAAACGGTGTCATAAGCTGTGGACAGTATAACAGCGCTCTACAGGAGGACTGTAGAACTGTATTCGCTCAAACATTGTATTTCAAGTGAAGTCGCACACCTCTCATTTACTAACATTTACAATCAACCACGGTGTCACCACACTATGAAATTAAAATGATTTGGAAGTATCCCTAACATAAGTGTTAGTAGCATCTGTTGGATATCCTGCTTATATTGGACCATTGCGATATTAAAGCGATACGCTGATGCTTCACGACCAACCGAACATTGGCTGAAGACGAGCTTTTCGATTACCGTGCCTGCGAGATTAACTGGCCTACCGCGATATAAAGCCAGATCACCAATCCTCGAGTGCATAACATTATCAGACAGGATTTGCAAGCAGGTTGCAAGTTGTAAATGATACCGCTTGGTGTTAAAGTAAATTTTGTGAGAGGCTGGGAGCACACTGGAATTAGACCAAACTGCCTATTATGAAGTAATATGTCTTCGAACATGCTTATTTGAATTTTCGTGCCCCCACAAATCAATGTTCCGTTTTTTCGTTCCAAATTTGCGCTGGTGTTGGCAAAGCAGCGGATTTTCTTTTTTTAAACTTTGCAATTCCTAATTATTTTGTCCCTTTCTAGAGAGTCACGTGGAGGGTAATTCTTCCTCTGATGTTTAGTAAAGATAAGTCCAACATGAACTAGATCGATGGTATGCAGTTTATTGATGCTTTGTACATGGTTGCACGTTATTACAGATTGGAAGCTCTCTCAGAGGGAAGAGTATGGGCATATTTGGTGACATTATACCACTTATTAGAAATATATCCTCAGTAGGGCGCCCTGTTCTACCTATATATATA
>SDVV010006009.1:0-18766 GCA_016164225.1 Gammarus roeselii
CAGTAATGTCGACCAGTTTCGAGTAATGTTAGGTCATCGCTCGTTAGTAGACTGTAGAGTTCGAAACGTTCATGTAAGCTCTGAAACATGAGTCAGTAATTAATATGAATGTTAAAGCGTTAGCAAGCTTTTGTATGGTTTTTACTGTTGGAATAAGATTTTTGGTAGTGTTGGATGTGTTGCTTCTACCATTTTTGTCTATTATAACCAATATTGAATACATTCACTTCAACATATTTACTACAGATCTGTAATGTAAGGTCCGCAGTCAACAAGATCTAGGATATAATCCATGTCTAAGGTACATAATTATCGAAATATATATCAATGTACGACAACATAGATCAAATGTCAATGAATGCAAAAAGAGTTTCCATTCGCTGACAAATACATTGATACTTAGGCAACCTAACCTATGTTATGCATGATATTGATATGTATGAAACTCTCCATTTGGGCTGCATATTTATCATATCAAAAGCAATTTGAATACATTTCTTAAATTTAATCCAGCAAAAACCCTTTTGCAGATGTTTAGAGTCCAGAATTTTACCGATATCTCTGTTACATGTTTGGATGAGACTCAGCAGGTAGGATCAAAAAAAAAATATTAACTTCAATTTGTTATACTTCTTTTAATGTGGAACAGTTTCAAATATCTAGTCATCCTAACCGACTTACCCAAAAATAATTTATTTTAATTCAAGTTTGATGGTTATGTACGATATTTATTCATTATTTTGTGCGATGTATTTTTTTTAAATATCACACACCATGTACACACATGAACACTTCTGTAGGCAGTTACAGGGTTGTTAGCCTCACTGTGTA
Organism: Gammarus roeselii; assembly: GCA_016164225.1. NCBI lineage: Eukaryota > Metazoa > Arthropoda > Malacostraca > Amphipoda > Gammaridae > Gammarus > Gammarus roeselii. The sequence continues at coordinate 832 of SDVV010006009.1, forward strand.
GGCACATACACACATTTGTATGCGTATACAGCGTCGGTTAACATCTGTAGCATTTAAACTCTGATCTATGATTTTTTCCATTAGAACTAAGTCCCTCGTTTTTGTTACAAGATATTTAATGTAGACCAGCTTCACGTCGTGTTATGTGGAAAGAACTAATCATCCCAACCTAACCTAACCTAACTAACTTAACCATGAATAGTGTGTCATCGTTCGAGATTTTTTACGGCATACATATGTTACTTCTTCATGGATTTATGATATATTCATATCCATCGTCTACACTCCGCTCTACATTTTGATCTATCCTATGCAGTTGTGATTCACACTTACAATTTTGATCTAGCAAATTTCATCCATTTCCATAAGTTATACATTTTTTTCATATGAATCTTGATTTTACATGTTATTCACACTCATCAAAACCTAACCTAACCTAACATAACCTTATATATGGTATTCCGTCATGTTATTTACATATGAAGCCTTCCAAACGACTCTAAATATCACTTAACATATATGTTATTTATTTCGTTGTCACTCTCATCCCATATTAGTTAGCAGAGAGGGCCCATTTTCAAACTTAGATGGTTTGAATGTTACAGGTAATTCATATTATATTTGATTTGACACAATTCTACATCACTTTAACATGTTATTCATACCCATCGAAACCAAACCCAACCTTATGAACGGTATTCAGTCATTGATATATCCATATGAACCCCTCCAGACAACTCAAGATATCTCATTAACATTCATGTTATTTATTGCGTTGTCACTCTCAATCCGTTTAGTTGGCAGAGAGATCCCATTTATCAAGCATGGATGAATTGAATGCTACAAGTAATTCAAATTTGTATCCAGTTTCATACAAACGAACACTTCGTCTCATACTAGGTCTTCCACATTTACTTCATTATCTCAACTTGAATTTACAACCTTTGACGACTTGCATCGCTGATTTACATTTATCTTTCCTATAATGTTCATATTCTTGACGATGACTTTGTTTCAAGATCTGATCGGACACTGATTCAAATCCTAACAATCTGGTCACTACCCTAGAACGATCTCAGCTAGTAAAGGAAATGTTCATGGTTCGCGGATCAGCTGCAATAATGAAGTCACTTACCCTGAAGGTGCAATGACTGTAAAGCGAATGGAAATCAGTCTCAGGGCGGCTCCGAGAACAAAGTAACTCTCCTACAATGATATCGGCTCGTAGGGTGAGTGAACAAGGTTATCGGGGCTGCTGCAGGTATGATGTCACTTCCCCTGGAGGTGCAATAGCTGTAAGGCAAATGGAAATCAGCCTCGGGGCGGCTCCGAGAACAAAGTAACTCTACTACAATGATATCGGCTTGTAGACGAAGTGGACAGAGTTCTCAGAGCTGCTGCAAAATGAAGTCACTTCCTTGGGGTAGCGATGCTTGTAAGGAACTTTGAAATCGCTCTTGGGGCGGCTCCGAGAACAAAATCACTACCCTACAACGATCTCAGCTTGTAGGGGTAGTGGACATGGTGTTCGGATCTGCTAAAGGAATGAAGTCATATCCCCGTGAGGTGCATTGGCTGTAAGGAAAATGGAAGATGGGCTCGAGGCGGCTACGATAACAAAATCACTCGCCTCTAATGATCTCGGGTCGTAGGGGAAATAGACATGGTTCTCGGGGCTGATCAAGTAATGAAGTCACTTCCTTGGAGTGGCGATGCTCGTAAGGAAATTGGAAATCGCTCTCGGGGCGGCTCCGAGCACAAAGTCATAACCCTTTAACGATCTCAGCTCGTAGGGGGAATAGACATGTATCTCGGGGCTGCTGCAGTCATGAAGTCACTTCCCTTGGAGGTGCAATAACTGTAAGTCAAATATAAAATTGGTCTCGGTCCGGCTCCGTGAGTAATATCACTTCACTACAACGATCTCGGCTCGTAGGGAAGTCGACTGAGTTCTAGGAGCTGCACAGGAAAGAAATCACTTCCATTGGAAGTGCGATGGTTGTAAGGCAAATGGAAATCGGTCTCGGCGTGAATCCGAGAGCAATGTCATTCCCATAAAATGATCTCAGCTCGTATGGGAAGTCGACTGAGTTCTCCGGGCTGCTGCATGGAAGAAGTCACTTCCCTTGGAGGAGCAATAGTGGTTAGGCAAATGAAAATCAGTCTCAGAGCGGGTCTGTGAACATAGTCACTACCGTACAATGATCTCAGCTTGTAGGGGAAGTGGACAGAGTTCTCGGAGCTGCTGCAGGGATGAAATCACTCTTTGTAGTGACGATGCTTGTGAGGAACTTTGAAATCGCTCACGGGGCGGCTCCAAGAAAAAAATCACTACCCTACAACGATCTCAGCACGTAGGGGATGTGGAGCTGGTTCTCGGGGCTGCTGCAGGAATGAAGTCACTCCCTTGGTGTGGCGATAGCTTGTAAGGAACTTGGAAATCGCTCTCTCAGTTGTTGAAGAAACAAAGTCACTCCTCTACAATGAACTCGGCTGGTAGAGGAAGTGGGCATTGTTCTCGTGACTGCTGCAGGAACGAAGTCACTTCCCCTGGAGATGCAATGACTGTAAGGCAAATGGAAATCTATCACGGCACATCTCCGAGAACAATGTCACTGCCCTACCAATGATCTCAGCTCGTAGGGGAAGTCGACTGAGTTCTCGGGGCTGCTGCAGAAATTAAGTCACTTCCCTTGGAGGTGCAATGGCTGTAAGGCAAATGGAGATCGGTCTCGGCGCGGATCCGAGAGCAATGTCACTCCCTTACAACGATCTGGGCTCGTAGGTGAAGTCAACTGAATTCTCGGGGCTGCTGAAGGAACGAAGTCAATTCCCTTGGAGGTGCGATAGCTCTATGACAAATAGATATCGGTCTCGGCGCCGCTCCGAGAACAACGTCACTACCGAACAATGATCTCAGCTCGTTAAGAAAGTCGACTGAGTTCTCGGGGCTGCCGCAGGAATGAAGTCACTTACCTTGGAGGTGCAATAGCGGTAAGGCAAATAGAAATCAGTCTCGGGGCGGCTCCGTGAACAAAGTCACTACCCTACAACGATCTCAGCTTGTGGGGGTAGTGGAAATGGTTATCGGGGCTTCTGCAAAAGTGAAGTCACTCCCTCGGAGTGGCGATGCTTGTAAGGGACTCTGAAATCGCTCTCAGCGCGGCTCCGTGAACAAATTTACTACCCTACAATGATCTCGGCTCGCAGATGAAGTGGACAGAGTTCTCGGGGCAGCTGCAGGGATGAAGTCACTTCCCTTGGACATGCAATGGCAGTAAGGCAAATGGAAATCATTCCCGACTCGGCTCCAAGAACAAAGTAACACTCCTACAATGATCTCGGCTAGTAGATGAAGTGGACAGAGTTCTCGGAGATTCTGCAGAAATGAAGTCACTCCTTTGGAGTAGCGATACTTGTAAAGAACTTTGAAATCGCTCTTGGGGCGGCTCCGAGAACAAAGTTACTACCCTGCAATGATCTCGACTCGTAGAAGAAGTGAACAGAGTTTTCGGGTTGCTGCACGAATGAAGTCACTTCCCTTGGAGGTGAAATGGCTATAAGGCAAATGGAAATCGGTCTCGGCGCGTCTCCGAGAGCAACGTCATTACACTACAACGATCTCAGCTCGTAGGAGAATTTGACTGAGTTCTCGGGGCTGCTGCATTGATGAAGTCACTTCCCTAGGAGGTGCAATGGTTGTAAGGCAAATGGAAATCGGTCTCGGCGCCCCCCCGGGAACAAAGTCACTACCCTACAACGATCTCAGCTTGTAGGGTAAGTGAACAGTGTTCTCGGAGCTGCTGCAGAAACGAAGTCAGTCCTTTGGAGTGGCGATGCTTGTGAGAAACTTTGAAAACGCTCTCAGGCCGGCTCCGAGAACAAAGTCACTACCATACAACGATTTCAGCCAGTAGGGGAAATGGACATGGTTCTCGGATCTGCTGCAGTAATGAAGTCACTTCCACTGGAGGTGCAATGACTGTGAGGCAAATGCAAATTGGTTTCGAGGCGGCTTCGAGAACAAAGTCACTTGCCTACAATGATCTCGGCTCCTACATGAAGTAGACAGAGTTCTCGGAGCTGCTGCAGAAACGAAGTCACTCCCTTGGAGTGGCGATGCTTGTAAGGAACTTTGGAATCGCTCTCGAGGCGGCTCCGAGAAAAAAATTAACTACACTACAACCATTTCAGATCGAAGGGGAAGTGGCCATGGTTCTCGGATCAGCTGCAAGGAGGAAGTCACTTCCCTTGGAGGTGCAATAACTGTAAGGTAAATGGAAATCGGTGTCGAGGCGGCTCCGATTACAAAGTCATAACCCTAAAACGATGTCAGCACGTAAGGGAAGTGGGCACTGTTCTCGGATCTGCTGCAGGAATGAAGTCACTTCCCTTGGAGGTGCAATGGCTGTAAGGCAAATGGAAATCGTTCTCGGCGTGGCTCCGAGAACAATGTATCATTCCCACAATGATCTCGCCTCGAAGATGAAGTTAACAGAGTTCTCGAAGCTGCTGCAGAAATGAAGTCACTTTGGAGTAGCGATGCTTGTAATGAACTTTGAAATCGCTCGCGAAGCGGCTCCGAAAACGAAGTCACTACCATACAAAGATCTCGGCGAATAGATAAAGTGGACAGAGTTCTAGGGGCTGCTGCAGGAATGATGTCACTTCCCTTGGAGGTTCTGTGACTGTAAGGCAAATGGAAATCAGTCTCGGGTGGCTCCGAGAACAAAATCACTACCCTACAATGATCTCAGCTCGTTGGGGAAGGTGACATGGTTCTCGGGGCTGCTGCAGGAATGAAGTATCTGCCTTGGAGTGGCGATGCTGGTAAGGAACTTTGAAATCGCTCTCAGGGCAGCTCCTGAAACAAAGTCAGTACCCTACCTTGATCTCGGCTCGTTGATGAAGTGGACAGAGTTCTCGGAGCTGCTGCAGGAATGAAATCACTCCCTTTTAGTGGCGATGCTTTGAGGAACTTTGAAATCGCTCTCGGGGCGGCCCCGAAAAAAAAGTCACTACACTACAATGATTTCAGCTTGTAGGGGAAGTAGCCATGGTTCTCGGATCTGCTGCAAAAGGGAAGTCACTCCCCCATGAGGTGCAGTGACTGTAAGGCAAATGAAAATCGGTGTCGAGGCGGCTCCGATAACAAATTCATAACCCTAAAACGATTTCAGCACGTAGGGGAAGTGGGCACTGTTCTCGGATCTGCTGCAGGAATGAAGTCACTTCTCCAGGAAGTGCGATAGCTGTAAGGCAAATGGAAATCGGTCTCATGGCGGTTCCGAGAACCAAGTCACTCGCCTTTAATGATCTCAGCTAGTAGATGAAGTGGACAAAGTTCTCGGAGCTGCAGCTGGACAGTAATCACTCCTTTGGAATGACGATGCATGTAAAGAACTTGGAAATCGCCCCCGGGGTGGCTCCGCGAATAAAGTCACTTTTACAACGATCTCTCGGCTCGTAGGGGAAGTCGACTGAGTTATCGGGGCTGCTGCAAGAAAGAAGTCACTTCCTCTGGAGGTGCATTGACTGTAAGGCAAATGGAAATCGGACTCGAGGCGGTTTCGAGAACAAAGTCACTACCCTACAACGATCACAGCTCGTAGGGTAAATGGACAAGGCTCTCGAGACTGCTGCAGGAACGAAGTCACTTCCCCTGGAGGTGCAATAACTGTAAGACAAAAGGAAATCAGTCTCGGTGCGGTTCCGAGAGCAAAGTCACTACCCTACAACGATTTTGGCTCGTAGGGGAAGTGGACATGGTTCTCGGGGCTGCTGCAGGAACGAAGTAAGTCCTTTGGGGTAGCGATGTTGGTAAGGAACTTTGAAATCGCTCTCGGGGCGGCTCCGAGCACAAATTCAGTACCCCACAATGTTCTCAGCTCGGAGGGAAAGTGGACATGGTTCTCGGAGTTGCTACAGGAATGAAGTCACATCCTTTGGAGGGGCAATTGCTGTAAGGCAAATGGAAATCGGTCTCTGCGGGGCTACGAGAACAATATCACTACCCTACAATGAACTCGGTTCGTAGGGCAAGTGGACATGGATCTCGTAGCTGCTGCACGAATGAAGTCACTTCCCATAGAGGTGCAACGGCTGTGAGGCAAATGGAAATCGGTCTCATGGCGGCTCCGTAAAAAATCTAACTCTCCTACAATGATCTCGACTCGTAGATGAAGTGGAGCTGGTTCTCGGGCTGCTGCATGAATGATTTTACTCCCTTGGTGTGGCTATAGCTTGTAAGGAACTTGGAAATTGCTCTTTGAGTGGCTGAAGAAACAAAGTCACTCCTCTTCAATAAACTCGGCTCGTAGAGGAAGTGGGCATTGTTCTGGTGACTGCTGCAGGAATGAAGTGACTCCCCTTGGAGGTGCAATGGTTGAAAGGCAAATGGAAATCGGTCTCGGGGCGGCTCCGAGAACAAAGTAACTCTCCTACAATGATACCGGCTCGTAGATGGAGTGGACTGACTTGTCGGAGCTGCTGCAGGAGTGAAGTCACTCACTTGGAGTGACGATGCTTGTAACGAACTTTGAGATCGCTCTCTAGGAGGCTCCGAGAACAAAGTCACTATCATACAAAGATCTCAGGTCGTAGATGAAGTGGGCAGAGTTCTCGGAGCTGCCGCAGGAATGGAGTCACTTCTCTTGGAGGTGCTATGGCTGTAAGGCGAATAGAAATCGGTCTCGGCACGGCTCTGAGAACAAAGTCACTACCCTCCAACGATTTCGGCTCGTAGGGAGAGTAGACAGAGTTCTCGGAGCTACTGCAGGACGATAGTCACTCCCTTGGAGTGACGATGCATGTAAGGAACTTGCAAATCGCTCCCGGGGCGGATCCGAGAATAAAGTCACTACCCTACAACGATCTCGGTTCGTAGGGGAAGTCGACTGAGTTCTCGGGACTGCTGAAGGAATGTAGTCACTTCCATTGGAGGTGCACGGCTCTGAGAGCAAAGTCACTATCCACCAACGATTTCGGCAACTAGGGAAAGTGGACATTGTTCTCGAGGCTGCTAAAAGAATGAAGTCAATCCCTTGGAGTAGCGATGCTTGTGAGGAGCTTTGAATTCGCTCTCGGGCGGCTCCGAGAACAAAGTCACTTTCCTACATTAATCTCGGCTCGTAGATGAAGTGGACATAGTTCTCGGGGCTGCTGCAGGAATGAAGTGTCTTCCCCTGGAGGTTCAATGACTGCATGGCCAATAGAAATCAGTCGCGGGACTGCTCCGAGCAAAAAAGTAACTACACTAAAACGATCTCAGCTCGTAGGGGAAGTGGCCATGGTTCTCGGATTTGCTGCAAGATGGAAGTCACTTCCCCTGGAGGTGCAATGACAGTAAGTCAAATGGAAATCGGTCTCGAAGCGGCTCCGTTAACAAAGTCACTCGCCTACAATGATCTCAGCTCGTAGATGAAGTGGACAGAGTTCTCGGAGTTGTTTTAGGAATGGAGTAACTCCCTTGGAGGTGCAATAGTTGTGATGCAAATGATAATCGGTCATGGCGCGGCTCCCGGAACAAAGTCACTACACTACAGCGATCTCTTCCCGTAAGGGAAGTCTGCTGACTTCTCGGGGCTGCTGCAGGCATGAAGTCACTTCCCCTGGAGGTGCAATGACTGTAAGGCAAATGAAAAATTGGTCTCGAGGCGACTCCGTGAAAAGTCACTTGCCTACAACGATCTCAGCTTGTAGGGTAAGTGGACAAGGTTCTTGGGGCTGCTGCAGGAATGAAGTCACTTCCCCTGAAGGGGCAATGATTATTATGCAAATGAAAATCGGTCTTGGCACGGGTCCATGAACAAAGTCACTGCACTACAGCGATCTCGTTTCGTATGGGAAGTTAGCTGAGTTCTCGGGGCTGCTTCAGGCATGAAGTCACTTCCCTTGGATGTGCAATGGTTGTAAGGCTAATGAAAATCGGTCTAGGGGCGGCTCCGCTACAAAGTAACTCTTCTGTAATGATCTCCGCTCGTTGATGAAGTGGAAAGAATATTCGGAGCTGCTGCAGGGATGAAGTCACTCCCTTCGAGTGTCGATGCTTGTGAGGAACTTTGAAATCGCTCTCGGGGCGGCAACGAGAGCAAAGAAACTACCCTTCGATGATCTCGGCTCGTAGATGGAGTGTACAGGATTCTCAGGGCTGCTGCAGGAATGAAATCACTTCCCTTGGATGTGCAATGACTGAAGTCAAATGAAAGTCAGTCATAGCGTGGCTCCGAGAACAATGTCACTAACCTACAATGAACTCGACTCGTGGGGAAAGATTGCATGGTTCTTCGGGCTGTGCCAGGAATGAAGTCACTTCTTCTGGATGCGCAATATCTGTAAGAGAACTGGAAATCGGTCTTGGCACAGCTCCGAGAACAAAGACACTACCCTACAACGATCTCAGCTCGTAGGGTAAGTGATCAAGGTTCTCGGGACTCCTGTAGGATTGAAATATTTTCTCCTGGAGGTGCAATATCCGTAAGGCAAATAGAAATCAGTCTCGGTGCGGCTCCGTAAGCAATGTCACTCCACTACAACGATCTCGGCTCGTAGGGGAAGTCGACTGAGTTCTAGGGGCTGCTGCATGAAAGAAGTCACTTCCCTTGGAAGTGCAATAGCGGTAAGGCAAATGGAAATCAGTCTCGGGGCGGTTCCGTGAACAAAGTCACTACCCACAACGATCTCAGCTGGTAGGGGAAGTGGACATGGTTCTCGGAACTGCTGTAAGAATGAAGTCACTCCCTTGGAGTGGCGATGCTTGTAAGAAATTTTGAAATCGCTCTCTGGGCGGCTCTTAGAACAAAGTCACTTCCCTACATTGATCTCGGCTCGTAGATGAAGTGTACAGCGTTCTCGGATGCTGCTGCAGGAATGATGTCACTTCCCATGGAGGTGCAATGGCTGTTAGGCGAATAGAAATCGGTCTCGGCGCAGCTTCAAGAACAAAGTCACTACCCTACAACGATCTCATCTCGTAGGGTAAGTGGACATTGTTCTCGTGGCTGCTGCAGGAATGAAGTCACTTCCCTTGGAGGGCAATGGCAGTAAGGCAACAAGAAATCGGTCTCGGGCGGCTCCGAGAATAAAATCATTACCCTATAACGATCTCAGCTCGTAGGGAAGGTTGACATGGTTCTCGGGGCTGCTGCAGGCATGAAGTCACTCCCTTGGAGTAGTGATGCTAGTAAGAAACTTTGAAATCGCTCTCAGGGAGACTCCTAGAACAAAGTCACTACCCTGCATTCTTCTCGGTTCGTAGATGAAGGGGACAGAGTTCTCGGGGGCTGCTGCATGGATGAAGTCACTTCCCCTGGAGGTGCAATGGAAATCGGTCTCGGCGCAGCCCCGGGAACAAAGTCACTCCCCTACAACGATCTCAGCTCGTAAGGAGCTGCTGCTGGGCAATAGTCTCTTCCTTGGAGTGACGATGCATGTAAGGAACTTGGGAATCGCTCCTGGGGCGGTTCTGAGAATAAAGTCACTACCCTACAACGGTCTCAGCTCGTAAGGGATGTCGACTGAAATCTCGGGACTGTTCTAGGAGTGAAGTCACTCCCTTAGAGTAGCGATGCTTGTGAGGAACTTGGATTTCACTCTCGGAGCAGCTCCGAGAACTAAGTCAATACCCTACAACAATCTCAGCTCGTAGGGTAAGTGAGCAAGGTTCTCGGGATGCCGCAGGAATGAAGTCGTACCCTTGGAGGTTCAATAGTTGTGAAGCAAATGGGAATCGGTCTCGGCGCGGATTCGAGAGCAATCTCACTACCCTACAACGATTTCGGCTCATAGGGGAAGTGAACATGGTTCTCGGGGCTGCTGCAGGCATGAAGTCACTTCCCTTGGAGGTAAAATAGCTGTAAGGCGAGTGGAAATTGGTCACGGCTGGGCTTCGAGAACCATGTCACTACCCTACAATGAACTCGAATCGTGGGGGAAGTGGGCAAGGCTCTCGGGGCTGCTGTAGGGATGAAGTCACTTCCCCTGGAGGTGCAATGACTGTAAGAAAAATGGGAATCAGTCTCGGGGCGGCTCCAAGAACAAAGTAACTACCCTTCAATGATCTCGGCTAGAATCTGAAGTGTACAGAATTCTCGGGGCTGCTGCAGGAAAGAAGTCGCTTCCCTCTGAGGTGCAATGACTGTAAGGTAAATGGAAATCGGTCTCGGAGCAGCACCGAGAACAAAGTCACTACCCTACAACGACCTCAGCTCGTAGGGGAAGTGGACATGCTTTTCGGGGCTGTTGCAGGAGTGAAGTCACTCCCTTGGAGTGGCGATGCTCGTAAGGAACTTGGAAATCGCTCTCGGGGCGGCTTCGAGAATAAAGTCACTACCCTACAACGATTTCGGCTCGTCGGGGAAGTGGGCATGATTCTCGGGGATGCTGCAGGAATGAAGTCACTCCTTTGGAGTGGCGATGCTTGTAAAGAACTTTGAAATCGCACTCGGGGCGGCTCAAGGTATGAAGTCACTTCTCTAAAATAAAATCTGCTAGTAGGGTAAGTGGACAAGTTTCTTGGGGCTGCTGCAGGAATGAAGTCACTTCCCCTGGAGGTGCAATAAATGTTAGGCAAAAAAAATCAGTCACGTTGCGGCTCCGAGAGCAAAGTCACTACCCTACAACGATCTCGGCTCGTAGGGGAATTGGATATGGATTTAAGGGCTACTGCAGGAATAAAGTCACTCACCTGGTGTGGCGATAGCTTGTAATGAACTTAGAAATTGCTCTCTGAGCGGCTCAAAGAATGAAGTCAGTCTCCTACATTGAACTCGGCTCGTAGGGTTAGTGGACAAGGTTATCAGGGCTGCTGCAGGAATGATGTCATTTCCCTTGGAGGTGCAATAGCTGTAAGGCAAATGGAAGTCAGTCTCGGGGCGGCTCCGAAAACAAAAGACTCTTCTACAATGACATCGGCTCGTAGATGGAGTGGACAGAGTTCTCGGAGCTGCTGCAGGAATGAAGTCATTCCTAGGAGTGGCGATGCTTGTAAATATCTTTGAAATTGCTCTCGGGGCGGCCTCCGAGAACAAAGTTACTACACTATAACGATCTCAGCTTGTAGGGAAAGTAGACATGGTGCTTGGATCTGCTTGAGGAAAGAAGTCACTCCCCGGGAGGTGCCTTGACTGTAAGGCATATGTAAATCGGACTCGAGGCGGCTCCGAGAACAAAGTCACTCGTCGACAAAGATCTCAGCTCGTAGATGAAGTGGACAGAGTTTTCGAAGCAGCTGCAGGAGTAAAGTCACTCTCTTGTAGGTGCAATGGTTGTGAGGCAAATGGAAATCAGTCTTGGCGCGGCTCCGAGAACATAGTCACTACCCTATAACGAGCTCGGCTGTAGGGGAAGTCGACTGAGTTTTCGGGGCTGCTGCAAAAATAAAGTCACTCCCCTTGGAGGTGCAATGGTTGAAAACCTAATGGAAATCGGTCTCGGCGCGGCTCCGGGAACAAAGTCAAGACCCTACAACGATATCAGGTCGTGAGGTAAGTGGACAAGGTTCTCGGGCTGCTACAGGCATGAAGTCACTACCCTTGGAGGTGCAATGCTTGTAAGGCAAATGGAAATCGGTCTCAGCGCGGCTCCGTAAGCAAAGTCACAACCCTACAACGATTTCGGCTCGTAGGGGAAGTGGACATGGTTCTCGGGGCTGCTGCAGGAATGAAGTCACTCCTTTGGAGTGGCGATGCCTGTGAGGAACTTTGAAATCGCACTCGGGGCGGCTCGAGCACAAAGTCAGTACCCTACAACGATCTCCGCTCGTAAGGGTAAGTGAACAAGGTTCTCGGGCTGCTGCAGGAATGAAGTCACTTCCCAGCTGTACACCAAATGAAAATCGGTCACGGCGCGTCTCCGATAACAATTTCACTACCCTACAACGATCTCGGCTCGTAAGAGAAGTGTTCATGGATCTAGGGGCGGCTGCAGGAATGAAGTCACTTCCCCTGAATGTGCAAAGACTGTATGGCAAAAGGAAATCGGTCTCGGGGTGACTCCGAGAACAAAGTAATTCGCCTACATTGATCGCGACTCGTAGATGAACTTGACAGAGTTTTGGACCTGCTGCAGGAATGGAGTCATACTCATGGAGTAGCGATGCTTGTAAAGATTTTTGAAATCACTCTCGGGGTGGCTCCGAGGGCAAACTCACTATAGTACAACGATCTCTGCTCGTAGGGTAAGTAGGCAAGGTTCTCGGGGCTGCTGCAGGAATGAAGTCACTTCCCTGCTGTACACCAAATGAAAATCGGTCTTGGCGCGTCTCCGATAACAATTTCACAACCCTACAATGATCTCAGCTCGTAAGGAAAGTCGATTGAGTTCTCGGGGCTGCTGCAGGAATGAAGTCACTTCTCTTGGACGTGCAATAGCTGTAAGGCAAATGAAAATCGGTCTCGGCGCGTCTCCGAGAACAATGTCACCACCCTACAATGATCTCAGCTCGAATGGGAAGTTGACTGAGTTCTCGGGGCTGCTGCAAGAAAGAAGTCACTTCCCCTGGAGGTGCAATAGCGGTGAGGCAATTGGAAATCAGTCTCGGGGCGGCTCCGTGAACAAAGTCACCACCCTACAACGATTTCAGCTTGTAGGGGAAGTGGTCATCGTTCTCGGGGCTGCAGCAACAATGAAGTCACTCATTTGGAGTGGCGATGCTTGTAAGGAACTATGAAATCACTCTCTAAGCGGCTCAAGAAACGAAGTCACTCACCTACAATGAACTCGGCTCGTAGGGGATGTATGCATTGTTCTCGTGGATGCTGCGGGGATGAAGTGACTTCTCCTGGAGGTACAATGAGTCTAAGGCGAATGGAAATCGGTCTCCAGGTGACTACGTGAACAAAGTAACTCACCTACAATGATTTCGGCTTGTAGATGAACGGGACAGACTTCTCGGAGCTGCTGCAGGAATGAAGTCATTCCCATGGAGTAGCGATGCTTGTAAGGAACTTTGAAATCGCTCACGGGGCGGCTCCGAGAACAAAGTTAATACCATACAAAGATCTCGGCTCGTAGATGAAGTGAACAGAGGTTTCGGGGCTGCTGCAAAAATGAAGTCACTTCCCTTGGAGATGCAATATCAGTAGGGCAAATGGAAATCGTTCTCGGCGTGGCTCCGAGAATAATGTAACACTCCTACAAAGATCTAGGCTCGTAGATGAAGTGGACAGAGTTCTCGGAGCTACTGCAGAAATACAGTCACTCTTTTGGAGTAGCGATGCTTGTAAGGAACTTTGAAATCGCTCTCGGGGCGGCTCCGAGAAAAAAGTCACTTTCATAAAAAGATCTCGGCTCGTAGATAACGTGGGCAGAGTTATCGGCGCTGCTGCAAGAATGAAGTCAATTCCCTTGGAGGTGCAATAGCTCTAGGGCAAATTAAGATCGGTCTCGGGTGGCTCCGGGAACAAAATCCCTACCCTACAACGATCTCAGCTCGTATGGGAAGTGAACAATGTTCTCGAATAGGAATCGGTCTCGGCGCGGATTAGAGAACGAGTCACAACCCCTCAACGATCTCAGCTCGTAGGGTAATTGGAAATTTTCTTGGGCTGCTGCAGGAATGAAATCACTTCCCCTGGAGGTGCAACAGCTATATGGCAAATTGGAATCAGTCTTGGGGCTGCTCCTATAACAAAGTAACTCTCCTACAATGATATCGGCTTGTAGATGAAGTGGACAGAGTTTTCGGAGCTGCTGCAGAAATGAAGTCACTCCCTTTTAGTGGCGATGCTTAAAAGGAATTCTGAAATCGCTCTCGGGGCAGCTCCGAGAAAAAAAGTCACTACACTTCAACGATCTCAGCTGTTTGTGAAGTGGCCATGATTCTCGGATCTGCTGCAAGAAGGAAGTCACTCCCCCTGGAAGTGCAATGACTGTAAGGCAAATTGAAATCGGTCTCGAGGCGGTTTCGAGAACAAAGTCATTCGCCTACAATGATCTCAGCTCGTAGATGGAGTGGACAGAGTTTTCGGAGCTGCTGCAGGAATGAAGTTACTCCCTTGGTTGTGCAATGGTTGTAAGGCAAATAGAAGTCGGTCTCGGCGCGGCTCCGGGAACAAAGTCACTACCATACAACTATTTGCGCTCGTAGGGTAAGTGGACAAGGTTATCGGGGCTGCTGCAGGAATGATGTAACTTTATCTGGAAGTGCATAATCTGCTAACTGTTCTACAATGATATCGGCTCTCTCCTACAATGATTTCGGCTCTTAGGGGAAGTCGACTGAGTTCTCAGGGCTGCTGCGGGAATGAAGTCCCTTCCACCTGGTGGTGCAGTGATTGTGAGGCAAATGGAAATCGTTCTCGGGGCGGCTTCGAAAACAATGTAACTTTCCTACAATGATATCTGCCCGCAGAAGAAGTGGACGGAGTTATCGGAGCTGCTGCAGGAATGAAGTCAATTCTTTGGAGTGGCGATGCTTGTAAGGAACTTTGAAATCACTCTCGGGGCGGCTCCGAGAAAGAAGTCACTACCCTTCAATGATCTCGGCTCGCAGATGCAGTGTACAGAATTTTCAGGGCTGCTACAGGAATGAAGTCACTTCCCTCGTAGGTGCAATGGCTGTAAGGCAGATGGAAATCGGCCTCGGAGCGGCTCCGACAACTAAGTCATTATCCTACAACGACCTCTGCTCGTAGGGGAAGTAGCCATGGTTCTCGGGCTAGTGCAGGAGTGAAGTCACTCCCTTGGAGTGGCGATGCTTGTAATGAACTTTGAAATCGAACTCGGGGCGGCTCCGTGCACAAAGTCAGTACCCTAAAACGATCTCAACTTGTAGGGGAAGTGGACATGGTTCCTTGGGGCTACTGCAGGAATGAAATCACTTCTATTGGAGGTGCAATAACTGTAAGGCGCATGGAAATCGGTTACGGTGGGGCTCCGAAAATAATATCTCTCCCCTACAATGAACTCGGCACGTGGGGGAAGTGGGCAAGGTTCTCGAGGCTGCTACAGGAATGAAGTCACTTCCTCTTGAGCTGCAATATCTGTGAGGCAATGGAAATCGGTTTCGACCCAGCTCCGAGAACAACGTCACTACCATACAGCGATCTCAGCTCGTAGGGTAAGTGGGCAAGGTTTTCAGGGCTGTTGCAGGAATGAAGTCACTTCGCCTGGAGGTGCAATATCTTTAGGGCAAATGGAAATCGGTCTCGGCGCGGCTTCGTGAGCAATGTCAATCCACTACAATGATTTTGACTCGTAGGGGAAGTCGATTGAGTTATAGGGGCTGCTCAGGAACGAAGTCAATATCCTTGGAGGTGCGATGGCTGTAAGGCAAATTTAAATCGGTCTCGACTTGGATTCGACAGCAATGTCACTCCTCTACAACGATCTCGGCTCGTAGGGAAAGTTGTATGAGTTCTCCGGGCTGCTCATGGAACGAAGTCCTTCCCTTGGAGGTGCGATAGCTGTGAGGCAAATATATGTCGGTCTCGGAACCGCTTCGAGAACAACGCCAAAACCGTGCAATGATCTCAGCTCGTGAGGAAAGTCGACTGAGTTTTCGGGGCTGCTGCAGGAATGAAGTCACTTCTCTTGGACGTGCAATAGCTGTAAGACAAATGAAAATCGGTCTCGGCGCGTCTCGAAGAACAATGTCACCACCCTACAATGATCTCAGCTCGTATGGGAAGTTGACTGAATTCTCGGGGCTGCTGCAAGATAGAAGTTACTCCCCTTGGAGGTGCAATAGCGGTGAGGCAAATGGAAATCGGTTTCGACCCAGCTCCGTGAACAAAGTCTCTACCCTACAACGATCTCAGCTCGTAGGGTAAGTGGACAAGGTTCTTGGGGGTGCTTCAGGAATGAAATCACTTCCCCTGGAGATGCCATAGTTGTATGGCAAATGGGAATCGGTCTCGGAGCTGCTCCGAAGACAAAGTAACTCTCCTACAATGAGATCGGCTGGTAGATGAAGTAGACGGAGTTTTCGAAGCTGCTGCATGAATGAAGTCCCTCCTTTGGAGTGGCGATGCATGTAAGGAAGTTTGAAATGGCTCTCGGGGCGGCTCCAAAAAAAAAATCACTACACTACAACGATCTCAGCTCGTAAGGGAAGTGGCCATGGTTCTCGGATCTGCTAACAGAAGGAAGCCACTTCCCACGAAGGTGTAATGACTGTAAGGCAGATGGAAATCGGTCTCGAGGCGGCTCCGATAGCAAAGTCACTACCCTACAATGATCTCTGCTCGTAGGGAAAGTCGACTGAGGTCTCGGGACTGCTGCAGGAATGAAGTCACTCCCTTGGAAAGGCGATGCTAGTAAGGAACTTTGAAACGCTCTCGGGGCGGCTCCGAGCACAAAGGCAGTACCCTACAACGATCTCAGCATGTAAGGGAAATAGACATGGTTCTCGGCGCTGCTGCAGTAATGAAGTTACTTCTCTTGGAGGTGCAATAACTGAAAGGCAAATTGTAATCGGTCACGGCTGGGCTCCGCGAACAAAATCACTCCCGCACAATGAACTCGGCTCGTGGGGTAAGTGGGCAAGGTATTCGGGGCTGCTGCAGGAATGAAGTCACTTCCTCTGGAAGTGCATTATCTGTAAGGCAACTGGAAATCGATCTTGACGCAGCTTCAAGAATAAAGTCACTACCCTACAACAATCTCAGTTCGAAGAGTAGGTGGGCAAGATTCTCGGGACTGCGGTAGGATTGGAATCTCTTCTCCTGGAGGGGCAATATCTGTAAGGCAAATGGAAATCGGTCTCGGCGGGTCTCCGAAAACAATGTTTTTACCCTACAATGATCTCAGCTCGTATGGGAAGGCTAAGTTATCTGGCTGCTGCAAGAAAGAACTCACTTCCCTTGGAGACCCAATAGCGGTAAGGCAAATGTAAATCAGTCTCTGGGCGGCTCCGTGAACAAAGTCACTACCTTACAATGATTTCAGCTTGTTGGGGAAGTGGATATGGTTCTCGGGGTTGCTGCAAGAAGGAAGTCACTCCCTTGGAGTGGCGATGCTTGTAAGGAACTTTGAAATCGCTCTCGGCGCGGCTCCATGAACAAAGTCACTATTCTACAATGAAATCATTTCGTAGATGAAGTGGACAGAGTTCTCGGGGCTGCTGCAGGAATGAAATCAATTCCCTCGGAGGTGCAATGACTCTAAGGCGAATAGAAATCGTTCTCGGCTCGGCTCCGAGAACAATGTAACCCTCCTACAATGATCTCAGCTAGTAGATGAAGTGGACAGAGTTCTCGGAGCTGCTTCAGAAATGAAGTCAGTCATGTGGTGTGCCGATACATGTAAGGAACTTGGAAATCACTCCCGGGATGGCTCCGTGACTAAAGTCGCTCTCCTACAACGATCTCGGCTCGTATGGGAAGTCGACTGAGTTTTCGGGGCTACTACTGCAGTGAAGTCACTTCCCATGAAGGTGCAATGGTTCTAAGGCAAATGGAAATCATTCCCGGCTCGACTCCGAGAGAAAAGTCACTACCCTACAATGATTTCGGCTCGTAAGGGAAGCAGAAGTGCTTCTCGGGCTGCTGCATGAATGAAATCACTCCCTTGGAGTGGCGATGCTTGTAAGGAACTTTGAAATCGCTCTCGGGGTGGCTCCGAGCACAAACTCAGTACGCTACAACGATCTAAGCTTGTAGGGTAAACAGACATGGTTCTCGGGGCTGCTGCAGTAATGAAGTCACTTCCCTTTGAGGTGCATTAACTGTAAGCCAAATGGAAATCGGTCACGGCTGGGCTCCGCGAACAAAGTCACCACCCTACAATGAACTCGGCTCGTGGGGGAAGTGAGCAAGAAATTCGTAGCTGCTGCAGGAATGAAGTCACTTCCTCTGTAGGTGCAATATATATAAGGCAACTGGAAATCGGTCTCGGTGCAGCTCCGAGAACAAAGTCACAACCCTACAACGATCTCAGTTCGTAGGGTGAGTAGGCAAGGTTCTCGGGGCTGCTGTAGGAATGAAATCACTTTCCC
>SDVV010006010.1:0-18765 GCA_016164225.1 Gammarus roeselii
TTAGCTGACTCGGTCATCAAACCAGTTCCGGTACCCTCCGCCCCCCCTCTCCGTTTCTGCGCTAATCCCCGTACGGACCGGTTGAGTCAAGGTTGCATGCATCGCGTCCTATCCCGAACGGCTCTTTTATCCCTATCTATAATCCTTCGCATTTGCGTTTCGCGGTACTTGTATCTACTACTGCACTGGGCCTATATGCTGGTGTCCACGCGCTTTCAATATTATTGTTTCTTAGGTAATTATTTAGATGTTTTTTTCTCGTGCATTAGCTTGTGGTTACTAGCTTATTAGCTTTTATTCATGTCCCATTAGATAACCTTTATGTGTTCATTATCCTTTATTTACGCGCCCCCGATTATTAACTCGCTCAATTTTTTTATATGACTGTTTATCAAGGTTATTTTTCTATTTGCTTCAATCCCCTAGCCGCTAGCTTCAACCAATTCACGTCTGTGTGGATTCCTTAAAAGTTTTGTTGTTTTCTTTAGTATACGACCAAGATTATTTTGAGTCACATTTTTATAGGTTATATTTCAAATTACTTTTTATGTCATTACCCAACAACCGTCAAATCCATGGGAACCCATCACTTTTTCTGATAATGCAAGATTATTTTTGACAGATATCCACATCTCAGCTGCCGTTTTGGGACGTTTTGATGGCCCCCTACTAATTTTTTTCCATTGATGGTATTCTATTTAATTTTTTCCATCGGTGATATTCTATTTCATCTTAAGCCGTTCATTATATCACACATCATTCAGTTATTTGGGCTTCTTGGTGGTCTACTGCGCTGTAGCAAGTATCTTTTCACCTCACGCTACCTCACTAACTGTATAATTATCTAGCGAGTATGATGATCTCTTCTTTGAACTCATCAGCTGGTATCCACGAGCTCTCGAGACTACGCCAAGGTGTTTTCTGCTCATATTCGCCCATTCACTTTAATTCGTGTTTGCGCATTTCTGTTAGGACAGTATATTGAGGTAATTTTTAGTGTGCTTCAATTTTTCTATTGGCTTCATTTCATGTCTTTCAAGATTACTATTAAATGCTTATTAGCTTTTAGTTTTTTCACGTGTGCTCTCATTGTTCAGGTAATATTTTCCAGCTAATACCCAAGTACAATCCGCTATTACCCGCATACAATCAGCTATTATCCAAGTACATTCAGCTATTACCCACGTACAAACAGCTATTACCCACCTACAATCAGCTATTACCCAAGTTCAATCAGCTATTACCCACGTACAATCAGCCATTGCCCACATACAATCAGCAATTACCCACGTACATAACCACATACAATCAGCTATTATCCGCGTGCAATCAGCTATTACCAACGTACAATCAGCTATTACCCACGTGCAATCAGCTATTACCCAAGTACAATCAGCTATTACCCACGTACAATCAGCTATTATACGCGTGCAATCGGCTATTACCCAAGTACAATCAGCCATTACTCACATAAAATCAGCTATTACCCGCGTACAATCAGCTATTGCACACATACATTGTATTGTACCACTTTACATCTTGCAGCTTAGAATCTGAATTGTAATTATTTTCTCGTCATCTTCTGATACTCCGCCGGTCATGTCTGGTACAATGTTGGTGCCCAGAACCATGACATTATTCTCTTATTGAGAAGCAGATGGGAGCAGCTATAAGTTTGTTTAGCTTTGCATTAAACCCAAATCCCGCAATAGGAAGTAACACTGCGCTAACGCGCATGAGACGATAAGCGCATCCGACGATACGCGCATCCGACTCTCATTTGTATTATTCCCGTTTTATTTCCGTTTTTGAATCGTCGACATAATCGTCATATCCCGCATCTAATTATAGTATTGCATTCATATCTGCTGTCAACAAGATATCACAAAAAATAGACATCGGGCTAGCGGTCCATTTGGTTCAGGCTAAGCTAGAATGTTGCATCTGCCTCACCTCGTACGCCTCCTAACTAATGGATTGCCAAAGTTCTTCTTTCTCTGCCAGGACTTTGCGTAGCAGTCCCCCAAATGGGGAATGCAAGATATTACGCTGTAAATTTTGTAAAGCGGCAGAGGAAACCAAACAACTGAAAGCACAAATCAGTCACGCCTTCGATGGCTTATCCAAAACAGAGACAGTCTAATCCAACGGCGTATCTTAAACAGAGTCAGTCAACACGGAGACCCGATTGATTGATAGCTGTTGAATTGAAATTGGAAAACGTGCAGAAACAATTTCACGAATTTAAAGGTCTGATAAGCAGCGAATTAGCAGCTGTCAAAGAAACTGTCGAGGCCACCCAAAATCAAGTGAAAGAACTCCAAGTGCACCTAGACTCCAAACTCGCCAAAAATCTTTCGACTCTAGACGCTGAGACAAACGATCGTATTAAACCGACAGTAAACTCAGTCAAAGATAGCGAGGCACTGTACTCAACTGTAGTTATTAGGAGGCAGCCACGCTGTGACAATGCAACACACGTCGGACCACAATCTCACCACTTTCGACCCAATACACGTAACCGATTCGATGTATTGCCCGATGGAATGGACTCTCCGAATACAGAGGAAATTATTGTGATTAGTGATTACAATGTCACCTCCTTCAAATCAAATCAGCGAAAAGGGAGAATTCAACTGAAAATACTCGGCAAAGCCGATTTGAAACTTGACGAGGTCGCAGGCATAATCGCAAAGGAAAGGATACATTCATCTAAGCGAATTATAAACAAGTCGGAGCTGAAGACGTGACGCAGACGGAATCGACATGGAAAAGGTATGGAGCCATGCTAAACACCATCAAACCTTCACACGCGAATCTTCATGACACTGGCATCCTGCCCCATCCGAACCAAAGTAGATATAAGTTATGCAAGAAGATTTTACTTAACAATCGCCTAGCAACTTTCTGCAAAGCCCAGAAAGTCTCTGTTTCGGATCATTGGGATACGATGATCAACCCAAAGTACTATAACTTTAATAGAATCAATCATCAAGGCTCGCATTAACACGCATGGACTTGATACTATCGAAAACATCCTTAAAAACATCGGCGCTGGAGTTGTCAACAAAAATAAGTAAAAAAACTTAAACGATATCAGACCAACAACTCCGCCAGCAGTGCCCGACGAAACGACACAGCGACCTCCGCCTGTTTACACACGAGATACACAACAAATAGAAGTGCCCATCAAAACACCACCACAGGTCCTATCAAAAAAGTTCCTGTCATCAATCCAGTTCGAGTTAGAGGAAGTGGTCGCAGCTCCGTTAGTATAACCCGTGTAAACGAAAGCGAAAGTCATGGCTCCGACAAAAGACCTCAGAGTAGAAGCAAAATAAGTCAAACAAATCAAGTCAATGTGACTAACGGTACTCATAAATATTACAATTTGAACGCTAGAAGTCTCAGAGTCAAAATCGAAGAATTAGGTATCCTTGCATTGAATGAAAGTATCGACATAATAGCTATCATAGAATCGTGGATGAAATCGAACACCAGGCCTTATTTAGGCAAATTTACTCTTCCCGGTTACTCACTACTTCACATAGATAGACAAGGCTAAGAGGGCGGAGGAGTGCTGTTTCTCGTGAAAAGCACTCTGCAAATATTAGAAGTCCCCATTCCAAACAACAACACGACATAGTATAAATCAAAGTAGTTCACAAACATATAAAATATCAAATCACTCTCATATATCGCCCCCTAAAAGCATGGTTGCAAATGATATCGATCTTCACAACACCCTCGTCGATGTTGTCACAACACTACACAGTATTGTGCTTGGCGACTTCAATATCCCCGACATTGATTGGGCATCAGACAAATGTACTGCCACCGGCCAACGTCCAATTGATTTTGCAGACGATAAGTTCACGACCCAAATGGTGAAGACACCTACAAGAGGTAGAAACATTCTTGATCTCCTATTTAGTGCAAGCGACTCCCATGTCACGAATGTCGAAGTAGGCGAACCACTCGGAACTAGTGACCACAACTGTATCCGTTTTTTGATAGAGCTCGAGTTGGAAACAACAACAAACTGCGAAAAAGTCCCTAACTTCAGATTAGCTAATTTTGATGGCTTAAGAGAGTCAATAACGTCAGCAAATATAACCCTCGGACAAGATGTCAATCAATCGCTAGACTATTTCTTGACGGCGCTTAAAAATATCGAACATGAGCATATCCCGTGCAAAAACAAGCGAACAACAGCCTATCAGCCCAAGTACTGAAAAGGAGAAGCGCAGCGCCTTCATTCACAAAAGAAAGCAAAGCACTCGGCTAAGCAGAAACATCCACATGACGACGTAATAAAAAATGAATACAAAATTAGCAGACGAGATCTATAGAGGGTCCTCAGACGTACGAAGAAAGATTAAGAAAATTAAATTGCTGCCAATGCCAAAACTAATCCGAAACAATTTTTTAATTATATTTCGACCAAAATAAATGTAAAATCTGTAATAGGTCCTCTCGAGAACGATGTTTGTGAGCTAGAAACGGACGACATCAAAATGAGTGTTCTACTTAACGAATACTTCTGCTCTGTATTAACGTTAGAGAATCAGTATATTCCTAATCCTGG
The DNA here is from genome assembly GCA_016164225.1 of Gammarus roeselii. Classification (NCBI taxonomy): domain Eukaryota; kingdom Metazoa; phylum Arthropoda; class Malacostraca; order Amphipoda; family Gammaridae; genus Gammarus; species Gammarus roeselii. Next base: position 4,589 of record SDVV010006010.1, read on the forward strand.
GGATATCGTAGCGGCAAAACAAATTGAAACCCTCACCACAGTGAACTTTTCCCCCATCGAAGTTATCAAATATATAGATAAATTGACAACCACCAAATCTCCAGGTCCAGACCAAATTCATCCTAGAATTCTATAAGAGACTAGAAACAAAATCGCCAAACATTTACCAAACATTTTCACCCAATCTTTCACAAATGGCACCTGCCCCTCGAAATGGAAAGAGGCCAATGTTACCCCAATTTTTAGAAGAAGGAACAAAAAGTGTCCCCGGCAACTACCGTCCAATTAGTCTCACTTCAGTCATTGGCAAGTTGATGGAAAGTTTGATAACGGATAAAATTACAGAATTGTTAGAATCAAACAAATTGATTGACGACTCCCAGCATGACTTTAGACCCAACCGTACCTGTTTTACAAATCTGCTACTCTTTTTCAGAAATATAATCGAAAACCACGACACAAAATCTCCAATTGATATAATTTACCTTGACTTTCAAAAGGCCTTTGATAAAGTCCCCACAAACGTCTAATTAGTGAATTGCACAGCATCGGTATCCGAGGCGAGCTTAGCAGCTGGATAAAATGCTGGCTTACGGACAGACGGCAGCGAGTTGTACTTAACGGAGCTTCCTTCCCCTGGGGTAACGTTTCAAGCGGCGTGCCTCAAGGATCCGTGTTAGGGCCAGTTCTCCTTATAATATTAATTAACGATCTTCATAGCAACGTACTCTCAAACATTAGCAAGCTTGCAGACGATACTAAGATCGGAGGAAAAGTGCAAACTGAACTTGAGTGTCAGCAGATCCAACTAGACTTGAACAAAATTGTTGATTGGTCAGAAAAGTGGCAAATGAAATTTAATGTCGACAAATGTAAAGTTATGCACATAGGTCCTCATAACCCCAAACACGAATATTCAATGTCTGGAAAGAAACTCATTCCCGTCACCGAAGAAAGAGATTTAGGTGTCATTATTAGTAACGACTTAAAAAGCAGCAAGCAATGTATTGATGCTGCCAAGAAAGGCAAGAAAATGCTAAGTATGATATCCCGCGCTATCTCATACAAAAACCAGCACAGTATGCTCAAGTCATTTGATGCATTTGTTCGACCGCATCTCGAGGATGCCGTTCAATTCTGGTCTCCATTCCTTAGGAAAGACGTTATTAAACTTGAGAAGGTTCAACGTAGAGCTACCAAACTCATCCCCTCGCTGCGGAATGAATCGTACGAAGACAGGCTTCGTTAACTCAATCTTTATTCGCTAGAGAAACGTCGAGTCTGAGGCGACATGATAGAAGTGTGGAAGATTATGAAGAGTATGGAAAACGTCGACCGAGCGAGCCTTTTCACTCTAGATACAAACGGACTGACTAGGAACAATGGATACAAAATCATTGGTAAACGCTTCTTACTCGACATCACGCGCAATTTCTTCACGTGTAGAGTTGTCGAAAAATGGAACAAACTTCCAGCGGAGGTTGTAAACAGCAATACAATCGAAACGTTTAAGCTCTCCTAGACGTTCTACTTCAAAACTAATCCTCCTGCTACCAAAAGGCAACCTAGTATGGGCCAATAGGCCTCTTTGACGTTCTACTCCAGAACTAGCACTCATGCTACCAAAAGGTAACCTAGTTTGGGCCGATAGGCCTGTCGTTGTCTTCCTACACTTGTAAACACTTGTAAACACCCAGATGATAAATCCTACTCCAATATCCCACGTAATCTGGTTCATGACTAAGATCGTATACTAATAACATAACAACATTACAGTCATACCGAAAATACCTGACATTTAGCATCGAGTTCATGCATAACAAATAATAACACTACGGTATCAGTTCAAATCTATAACAAATTCCTATACCTAACTTATGAATGCCTCTAGCAGGTCAATATCAAAGCCCACTGTGTCATAACAACGAGCTCTACAATTCTTTACTAGATCATTTCTCTGCAATCTACCACTGATATATATCAAATTTAGAGGTAACACCCAGTCACGATACAATACTTCGGACGTGATATGCATCTGTTTAGTCCATCATCTCTGACCAACAACGAGTAAAGTCACATCCTGGAAAGGTACAGTGGTCAAGAATGGGGCTGACATGAATCTCAAAGAGTGCGGCCATAAAAAGCTAAGCTTCTGTTCACCGATAACATAAGTATACCACTACAACGATGAGCAGCTTGTCGCATAACCTCTCTAACAAACCCATGGAACTTAAGATCGACGCCTACAAGAACTTACATGATTCACGTTGAACATGGATGAACACCAAATGACCACCAAGGAGTGTAAACCACCTCTACCCAAGGACTCCTCCAGCCAGGAAATCGTCTTCTAAAACGTTTCACTATTCACTTGCTAGGGATCAATGACGAAATTCCACAAAGATGCAGTACGGATTTACTTACATATGGTTATCGTGAAAAAGTCATACAATAACAACAATAACTATAAAATAGCCATTTAAGATTCTCTGCTCTGTTGTAATTCACATAAAAAATGTAATACATTATGATATCCATTAGAGTAAATTGGTCTACTTACACAAATAGGCAAAAACACAACGAGCTTTTACCTAGAGGAATCTCTAACTCCTCCTGAACATTGAAGAATGGTCCTACAATGAACATAAAATAAAGTAACAACAAGACCGAGTTTGTAACAAATGGGATCTTCTATATCTATAATAACGACGTAAAACATTGTACCAGGTAATGAGGAGATACATAAAACACTAAAAATAAACAACATGTAACTAAATTATTCCTGAAATAATGTTCTACATTGCAGATTTAAACGTAATATATCCTAATATTCCGATATGTATAAAATACCCAATACCCTGCATCGAAGATGTGAACTGTACAGAGAACATACACAACTCAAAGACACATATTAAAACGATCATGATATAACAAAGCAAGAAGATCAATTCTCTACCATACCCAAAACATACATCAAAAACCGTGACGAACGAGAAAAAAGAGTGTGACCAACCAAACAACTGACTTGAATAAGATACCAGGACATGCAAGCAACATACGCTGAAGCCTATAGTAAATGGCGTGGAATACTTCTACACGAACACGCTATAGTAGCTATGTACAAAATCAGATGAAAATTACTCTCCAACTAAGTTCCAAACGGGGCAAATTAAAATTTCTTTAACTAAAGTAACCACGGCTTAATCGTAACAGAATGTCATATATACATATAAAATATCGAAATAATGCAATAACCGACCAATTATGCATGAAATATTATGTTATATGGAAGATGCAAACCTAAAGTATCCTAAAAAATCCTATAACTGTATGTGATAAATATTCAAAATTCCAAAAAAACATAAAAAATAAACATAAATCAACCGAACATTACTAGGTATACATAACACAATATAATGGGGTAGATAGAATTTCGTATCGAAACTGCTGTATCACATCATAATACAAACATCTACCCGCCAACTACCAGACTAATAAACCATTCAATTCTTATAGATATTATATACGTATAAAATAAATAGATGTAAAACACAGAACATTATCTAAATTCAATATCAAGCATCCAACCAACTTCCGAATGAGTCAATTATACCATTGGGTTATCCTCCTCTGGAATGTTCCAGTCACCTGTACATATGTCATCTTTTTCTTTGTGTGCGGAAAGCTCGCAATAGAGAAAAATGGATGTAGGAGTTACTGCAGGAGTAAGTAAAACATACCGCAAGGGTACTGATAAAAATCATCGCAGAAAATAACAATAAACTAATTGAATGAATGCCACGTGTAAATTTATTATAATCGAACGACGTAGAAATGATACCAAGGTTGAAAAAAAATCATCAAGAAGGTGTTCGGGAAGTTGGGGCTTTTAAATCTATAATACTACATATAAATAATTATCAATAAAAAATATATTATAAATGTATGTTTGTCAATATCCTAAACATTCAGAGGACGCAGCATTGAAAATGCATATATGCAATATGACATGCAACGAAGTTGCAATACAATATACCCAAGCATTGAAATGTTAATACCCTAATGTAAATAAAAATATATAACCTATTAACAATCGAATATTCCGAAAGCTATCCGTCTGTCAGATTGCTAAAACCAGCTCGCGCTGCCTGCCTTCCGCTACCTTCCGCCCGCTGACTCTAGATTGCATGCATTGCACGGCTGACTTCCGCCCTTGCCCACCGCTAATTAACCCATATCTTATTCTTCCACTAATTCGGTCAAAATTGGTTCCGACCCTCATGGTCACCCCATGAGTCGCCACTCCATACGCACGCGGATAAAACTGCCTTGATCTACCCTACCCCTACCCACTCATTTATAGTCGCCCCAAGGTCGCCCCTCCGTACGCCCACCGATAAAACTGCCTCGAATTGCGTTTCGGTGAGATATATACTACTTTGACCTGTATTTGAAACTGTGTAAGCATCTAGAATTTGAAGATTTTTCTTTTAGCTTATATATACCGTAGTGTTCACTGGCGTAATACACCTGGATTAGAACCGTTGACTTCATCTATATTACAGAAGTTACCGTTGACTTGTATATAACGTAGTGTTGACAGGACTGTGACACTGTTTGTATATACCGAAGTATTGACCGGTATGATACACTCGCTTGTATAATCTAAAATATAATGACCTGTATCTGAACAGGTGACTACATCTATAGTTTTTGAGGGTCTCGAATCGTTTTCCATCATCCTAATATTGACGACACATCGAACGCGTATTGCTTGTGTAGATTGCAATGATTTTTCTTCGTCTGCAGCCCTTACTATAGTCATGAGTTTGTCTGCCATTCCACGAATTGTACTGTAAATAGATCTGATGAGTTTTTAGCTAATATCACAATCTCTGACGTCGAGCGTGGGACCTGCATCCGTCGACGAGAGGTGTCATTATAATTCCGGTCTTCATCTCAAATCCTTTACCTAAAACCATTCTGCTGGGTGAAGGTGCTCATCCTGCCCAAACCATCTCTTGCGTCACTCTGCCGCACGAATTCCATCCTTTTCTATCCTTAAATCGACGCGTAAATCACTCCCGAAAGACCCACCCTGTGCTTTATACGTTTTTTCCGGGCTTCCACCTTTCTCATAAGTTCTGAATAATAATTCAAGAAAGCTTTACCCTATTTTTTTTCTGGACGACGAATGGCGAACGTTAGGGCTATTTGGGTAGACAGATTTTTAATTTATCATATACCTAAATGGAATTAATGTGAGAGATAATGGGAAAAGAATTACAACTTTGAGACAAGTAGAAGATTTTACAATTGTTCATAAAATTCGCACACGCAGGATCCGAAAAAAATAAATAGATATGCGAGGCTCAAGCAAGTTGCTGAGTTATTCATATACTAAGATATAATCATGATATTATTTTGATATAATCATTCAAATAACCCGTGAACCATTTGTTCATGTAAAACTTGTATTCGGAATATTAACATGAGATGTAAAACGTGAGGACAGAGACAGCTCGTCCTTTAAACGAGAGGGCAGAGACAGATCGTCCTTTTACCATGCAATCAACTTACAGAAAAGGCTAAAGTACAGAGAAGAAAATTGACTATTGATTGACTCAAGATTTAACAGATCTAATTCCACCCCGACAACTACAGAGCAATCACACAAACTTCGAAGGTCAGCCGTTGACGGCACAAGGGCTCCACAGAACCGATAAACTCTTCACTGACCAGGATTCAAGGCAACAAAGTGAAGATTGTTCCAAACAGCGACAAATCTTATCGGAATTCAGTACCTAGGCGGTTGTTGTATTTCGTCAGAAAAAAAATTAATATGACACGGGGGGCAGGAGTCAATAGACGATGTACTAAATCAAGCTGGGAAACACCGCGTCAAGTTTTCTTGATTTTCCGTGTTGACTGATGTTTTTCTTGATTCTACTTGGCGTGATATCGAAGCATGTGAATATCCAGATGGCATTATTATGCTTCTAATGGGTTATCCGAAAATAGAACTCCATCGCCATCTAAATGACAAAGAATCTCAACGATTATAGCATCTTCCTTTTCGGGCCTACCAGATGCACGAGCTCTTGAGTTACGCGAACATGTACCAAAAGGATTGTTCCATGACATAGCACAACATGTGTCCTATTAGTCCCGTCGCTCCTGCAATTATTGTTCTTAATGGGGCAATAGGTCAGTAACCAATAACAATTCGACATTCTTCGTTTACCATCTTCCACTTTCCGGACTCACAAGAGTCTTACTCACAGGGTATGAATATATGAATATGAATATCACAGGGTATGAATATTATGTCCTCCGATAACTGTTCGATTGAGCAAGAGAAAACGTTCTTAACGATAGTATCGTTGACGTAGACGATGCGCAAACATGCGAACACCTACTCCTCCCCGGCTGTTATTGAAGCTGCTAAACTCGGCGGGTTCGGATTGAGAGTGCCAGCCTAGTGACTGCCTTATAGACCCACTAGCGGTGGCTGAGGTCGCCGAACATCCGTTACTAATAACAAGGCCCAAAGGGGCAGAAACAAAATCAATAATATGTCCGGTCAATGTTGTTCTGGATGGAATTATATATATAATAATAAAGTTTATTGAGCGGAAACAAAATACATTGAGTCATGTCCCAACTGAAAACACATACAATTCAGGTGGCAAATATTACTACCCATCACAAGCCTTCCGAAAGGTAAAGTTTTTAGTGCAAGGGTGTACAACTTAATACCTACGGCCCAAAGAAACACATGCTCAGGTAAAATCATCTGCAATGTTCATCACGGCTCAACAACAAAAGTCGAACGTAGAATGTACAGCGGATACTACCTACTGAAATTATTTGTTGTATAGTATAGACATACAGCCGTTTCCCTCTAGTTAGGAGGGTGGCTAAGTGAAGCTGACACAGAGAAGGGAGACGCACAATCTCCCCGCCACAAGACCGCTGCGTTTATGCCGAGGCTCGAACTCGCGACATACAGCACTAGAGGCCGACACTTCAGTCGGACACGCTAACCACTCGGTCACTTCGGCGGAATCTCTCTGTTAAGAATAAAATTAACTAATAACGTATGCATTTGACGAACTTACCAATAATAACGAACAACAACAAACACCACCCGACAAGGTTAGACTTTTCTTCCGCCTGACCTGCAGTATAAAGTACTCAAATCAATAAAAACAATGTTTAAGTTCCCGCTTGATTCTTCCTGCTGGAGCAGTCTCTGTGTGTCGCAGGGATAGCATTTCCAGCCCCTACCTAGTTATACACAACCGAAACTCTGCAGCCTGTCAATCGAATTTACGAGATATTCATTTTTTTGCTTCTCACAAAACTGGTGTTCTATCAGTGTCCTAGGATACAATCCGTAAGCTTACGCAGGAAATAATTCTGCTGACTGGTGTGAAGTACCTTACGGAACTGTAGTAATGTGGAGTACCTTACGGAGTCGTAGTAATGTGAAGGACCTTACGGAGCTGTAGTAATGTGAAGTATCCTACGGAGCTGTAGTAATGTAAAGTACCTTACGGAGCTGTAGTTATGTGAAGTACCATACGGATCTGTAGTAATGTGAAGTACCTTACGGAGCTGTAGTAATGTGAAGTACCTTACGGAGCTGTAGTAATGTGAAGTACCTTACGGAGCTGTAGTAATTTGAAGTACCTTACGGAGCTGTAGTAATGTGAAGTACCTTACGGATCTGTAGTAATGTGAAGTACCTTACGGAGCTGTAGTAATGTGAAGTACCTTACGGAGCTGTAGTAATGTGAAGTACCTTACGGAGCTGTAGTAATGTGAAGTACACAATACTGAACACAAAGGTCACAATTCTCTTCAAATAAAAACCGATACATTAGTTTGAACAGGTGACAAAGAAAGCACCCTAGCTTGCCATCTCCTTATCCTAGCTCTGTTGCCAGGACAAGACATACTCTAAGTGCTACGTCCAGGTTATACATTATAAAAATAGGGACTAACGAAGCAATGGTCGCCTTACGGTGAAACATTTTGACAGCCTGATGCCCAGAATATCAATGTGATCCTTAAAAATTGAGTTTATGATTAATAGTTACGTTCAGGATCTTGACCTAGTTTGTCATGCAATGTCTATTCCCCGGATTTGGAAAACTATATTATGGAGGTTGTTTGAGTTGAGATTATCATAAAGCAGGTATATAAAATATCAAGGGAAACTTTATTTACTATTAACCACCCATAAACAGCAGACAATACCTAGGTTAAGATACGGAACACCTCATCAAATATCTGATCCAATCAGAAGAACGTGGTGTCATCGGCTAAATGAACAAATTGTAGGGTTACGGGTGAGCGTGACATGTCATTGGTGTATGTTAAAATAACAATCGCAACGAATTGAACCCCTGCGGTACAGTTAAATTATCATTTGTTGAATCGCCAGTTACACCGCCACCCAAAGAAACCTACTGTAATATATTGCTCAAGTAAGACGTAGTCGTACCGTGCATAAGACCTGTACTCAAATGTGATTCAGGTCACTCGACCAAGCATGGTGATTTGCCGTGTCGAACGGGCCACTATAATTAAGAATACTGTAGCCGAAGACTCCTTGTTATTACGGGAATCGTAGACATGTTCGGTGAACTGAAGAATTTCCACTGCCCGTTCTATCGTTCACCGAGAATGGAAATTGCAATTTAAATGACATCAGCCTGAATTATCAGAGTAGAAATTGGACGGTAATTAGCGAGAGAATTGGAGGTAATTAACATATTGAAGCTTGCAATACGCATATTTTCTATGGAATCATAACCGTTTCTGTAAATAATAAAGGTATGAGTTATGAAAATTTAACTGCTAGCGGGCGCTGGTTTCCGAAACTGATTATATTAGATTAGACTGACATGGCCTTCTAGCACGTTGGAACCAATGACTATCTATCACCGAAGATCAAACTAGCAACTAGTGCGCCATCAAGCTATTGACAAGTTTTCGTCTATTTCTGTTGGGCTCAAGGCATGGTCCGATCAATAAAATTGTATCGGAGGTCAACGACGTATTTTATTTGCATATGTTAGAAACAGTTAGCAACAGTGATCCTACGGAATGAAAGTATCTATTGGCAGGTAAAAGAAGATGTGATCATTTCATTACACATTAGATTTCAGCTACGAGATGTTTCTCGAAGGTATCTGAGAACTAGTTCCACACTGAAAGGCTCCTGAGGGAACGTGGTACCAAATAACAATGCTCCTGTATTCCGTCTATGTTGAACGAAATGCTCTAGCATTCCGTCCAGATTGGAAAGTCTTCTAAGACATGGGCGATTGTATGGAGGACTAGACAGTTCACGCAAAAGGAATACAGCAACGCCTCTCTTTGATGTTTGCGCGGTAATCTATTGTGTCCCATTCTCAAAAGGCCAGGGAATAATCTCTGGCAATTATATTAATTATTAAAGAGAATCAGCTTTCCAAATGGTTAGGTTAAAATCCAAGCATGGAAGTGGACACTGTTCTGCAGAGCCACGCGTCACTGCAGCTCTTCTCGCCGAATCGTCCGGCGGCGCATTAAGCGAGACTCGACAATGGCCCGGAATCCAGCACGAACGTAGTGTTGACGAACGTATTGTTAACGTTTCTGGAGGATTAGCGCTCAAGCCAGCAGAAGAATGCTGAGACAACGGAGGGACATTTATGAAGGTCTCCAGCATCTGGTGCGGTATCTGCCGCTGAGAGGAGGTCTGCAATGTTTGCCAGTTCATTAGTGAAAACTGACGACGATTGCGCGAGTCACCTTGCATGCGGGACGCGACGAAGAGCAAGGCTGTTCGGCCCAGAGCACAGTCATCCTCTGATTCATCTCTGACGAGAAATACAACTATCATGAAGATTTGGGTTTGCCAATAAAGTTATTTCTATGATGGATGAAGATGAGGGTCATATCTCAAGGAAGAGGGTTCATCATGATACGGAGTATTCTGAATTCAAGGAGATCAATGCGCAGTAAAAAAGCTCAATAACTGAACGAGATTGCGGAAGTAGCGCTGTAGCGGCGCTAGCTGTCGGACATCCTGATGACATAAAACGTATGATCGCATGATGAAATTGAAAAATTCAAACCAAGATCTTAATTACTACCTCCAATTAACAGCTCATACATTCGGTAACAAAGGTTGCTAGAGTCTATGATAGAGGCCCTGCCATGAATATTATAGTAAAAAATTCAAGTTGCCTTTGGTGAGGGATGTGTTTACCAATCGCCTCTAGATGTGAGATGTTTGATTCCCAGTCGTCACGTGACAGTGAAAATCTCTACTTTAAATTTCGTGAAAAATTATAATAACAATTTTTAACGTTGTCAAATGGGGCTGACGGTAACAGATCATACTTTACCAGAAGGTGTTGATGACAGTGGATCAGATCAAGGTAATGCTGATAAATCACTTAATGATATTCATAACTTTATTAGATATTAAACCGACTCTCGTTGTGAACCTGTCAACCACTCAAATTCAATATATATTTCGAAGGGCAATATCCTTAGAGGAAGTGGAATCGTGTAAAATTGATTCAATGAACTTGCATTATATTAAATTACCTGTCTCCACCATCCCTTCACATCCGCTGGCACAGAGACAGAAGTTCTATCATTGACCGAAAATAATGTGCGAAAGAAACTTTGTAACGTGTACGATATTGTCGTCATACTGGCGTTTATAGTTTGTGGAATTATTTTAAAAATCCAGTAAGATGATCATGCGTAAATATATTGCACAATCACTACGATTCATGGTAGTTACCACAAATTTACGAATAGGCGGCGATAGAAACATCAAAATTGTAGCCGCAAATCCAAACTGATTATTTTCATTAGGTTGGATAATAAGCGGCTCTAACAATGTTTATCAGGCGACACAACAGAGTTCATTTGGACTTCATTGAAACAAAATGTAAGTGAATTGACAAAATAAATTGATATATTCATGATTTTACGCATTTCGAAATATATATGCTTCCTACATATTTTAATGTCCGCTCATGTATCTATATAGAAGGATGTCCATGGTGACCGTCTGAATAAAAATGCAATATGTGTGGTAACTTATATGGATGTCACAACACGTGATATCCAAACGTTGTGTGAAAATGACGTTTTGTGTGTAAATAGTACAAAAAATTAACAAATAGAAAATCACATAACAACCAACTGATTTATATCAATTTATATCAATTCTAACAACTCGCGTATCTTTAGGCAATGAGGTGACCTGCATTTATTCCCTCAATCTTGGCGACGCTTCAGCCCCAATAACGCCTTCACCATCACACTGGCAGCGGAGGCGGCCTTCGTCGCGCCTTCATTGGGCCTCCAAATGATCGCGAAGTTGTTAGAAAAGGAGAACACGAAAAAGACGACGCATGTAACGGTGTGGCGTGAGAATTTTTTTCTTATAGACATAGTCACTGAAATAGTAGATATATTTCACGGGCAATATTATTGCAGACGACAAAGCAATGGACCTTCACTCATGAACAAAAAGCGTTTATTTCAAAATAATTTCATTTACGTTAGCTCATCTGTGCTCTGACATACACATGTGTAGGTTTAGATCCATACAGTTTTTTTAATACAAAATGGGAATATTTCTCAATGATATTTTTCTGAAACATAACTATACTGTAGCATGGTGATGAGTCAGGTTCAATTTTTTTTTCTTCTGGGTGATCGTAGAAGGCTCACATCGTAGAACTCCGTCACACGTCAGAAAACCACAGTAAATGTTTTTATCGGAACTGTACCGGGGTTTCGGACACATTTGTGGGCGTTTCTTTTTCTGCCACTCCAGTAAAATATCGCAGAAAGTGCGGGACCCCAAATCATGATTGTTGAACCAGACCTGGTAATGTTAGCGTCTAATAAGGATTCGTGCCCGACAAGTCACTTGTCTGCAGGCACATTCAAAACACAGAGAGTTTATGGCATAAAAAGTGGTGTTTTATATTGTGTATTGTACGCAGGAGACCAATTATTAACAGAACTAACACTTTTACGATTAAAATTTTAAAGAAACTGTTTCGTCACTGTGCCTGAACCAATTCAATCCACATTTGCAGGATGTTTATACCATATTTGAAGTCTCAAAACAACTAAGTAGGACAAAATTTGTGAGGAAAATCAATGTCGTTTTCGATGATTCATCGTCATTGAAAGTACACAATATCCTCAGCAGTCGCAATTTAATAATTTTACCATGTATACGATCGATGGCAATAGTTGTACCACTCCCCAAATAGCAAAACATTCTCGTGTAGAATTGAAGAAAGATATGCCAGCTATTCCACGGAAATGATAAAATACTGCCCACGAGAGGGAATATTACCTAGTTTTTGACATGTTGTACCTAGAACACAGATGTCAATTATAATGCTTAATCAAAAAGTTTTTTTTTGCACATTTTTTAATGAAAAATATCAAGTTGACCGAAATTATTGATTTGTAAATTAACGTACCATTAGGAACATATTTAACAAAATAACTAGATTCTCTGCGCCTAGCTGTATGAAAGTATTATTCAAAACAAAAATCTATTTTCTTGGCTAAATCATTTGATGACAGTTAGGAGTCAAGATATAGAAAAGAGCTTTCAATTGTATTCATTTGTTTTGTAGTCTCGGGTTGAGGAATCCAAGAAGATTGTTCTGTCCAGAAAAGGCATTATCAATAATTGATACTCGTAAATAAACATTTTTCATGTATTTCTTTCCAATGTGTATGTGACGACGAACACGTCAACGTGTCAGCAATGCGTATCAGCTCCGTCGAGTTATAGTTTGAGGGATTAATATTGATTCCTAAGTTAACACTTTACATTTGGTACACCGAATAGTAATTAGGCATTCATCTATCACGAAGAATGAACGAGAATCTGTTCGTTAACGTGCAGCTTTTATTTCTGTGAATCTTCTTGTTCCATTATTGTAAGGCTGGTTTTATTCCCAATTCCCACCTCCCGTGCTCTTCTCGTTGTTGATGCAGCAGAAGTGGACCGAGTTAAGTGCTTCGATGGGTATGCTACTCCTTTCCATAAGCAAATCAGGCACTAAAGCGCCACATGACGTTTATTGCAGGGACGCACGAATGAGACGCACAAAGGCGCTCCTGCTCAGCTTCCTTTGCAACAGTGAAGCGATGAATTATCACGAGTTTAATTGTAATGGGAGCGTTTTCGAAGTCTCCGTGATATTGCACCGGTTAATAAATGTTAAGATTATTGGAAACACAAGGAGCATTACACCATCAAGTTATTTTTACTTAGGCTTATAAGGGGGACATCACAATTATTTGAGTACATTATCTCTCAGCTTCTCTAATACATGAACTAGAACCACATGGGAAAAAAAACAATAGTTATTTACTTTATTGCCAAGTGTTTTCTCAACATCCGCATAGTGATGTTCAATCATGCAATCCGATCACCAAATCCATCCACTGCAACTGCTCGTCGACAACACGAAGGCGTTCACAGTTCAACCCCACGAGGAACTGCAAATGCTCGTCGACAACACGAAGGCGTTCACAGTTCCACCACACGAGGAACTGCAAGTGCCCGTCGACAACACGAAAGCATGCACAGTTCAACCCCACGAGGAACTGCAGCTCCCCGTCGACAACACGAACGCGTTCACAGTTCCACCACACGAGGAACTGCAACTGCCCGTCGACAACACGAAAGCGTTCACAGTTCCACCACACGAGAAACTACAACTGACCGTCGACAACACGGATGCGTTCACAGTTCAACCACACGAGGAACTGCAACTGCCCGTCGACAACATGAAAGCGTGCACAGTTCAACCACACGAGGAACTGCAGCTGCCCGTCGACAACACGAAAACGTGCACAGTTCAACCACACAAGGAACTGCAACTGCTCGTCGACAACATGAAAGCGTGCACAGTTCAACCACACGAGGAACTGCAGCTGCCCGTCGACAACACGAAAACGTGCACAGTTCCACCACACGAGGAACTGCAACTGCTCTCGACAACATGAAAGCGTGCACAGTTCCACCACACGAGGAACTGCAACTGCTCTCGACAACATGAAAGCGTGCACAGTTCAACCACACGAGAAACTGCAACTGCTCGTCGACAACACGAAAG